>CM069441.1:133489624-133588581 GCA_035610835.1 Ophiura sarsii | reverse complement strand
ACCCACCAGGAAAAATGTGGGGAAGGGAAAAGAGGAAAAGAGGGGGAAAGGGAAAGAAAAGAGAGAGAGAAAGGAAAAATGGAGGAAAAAGAAAAAGGAAAAGGACAAAAAGCACAACAGTACAAAAAGCACAACAGTCAACAAATTGTTGACTGTTGTGCTTTTTGTACTGCGAAATTTTGTGACCGTGCGAATTTTTCTGACCCTACCCCCCCTCCATAATATCAATATCATAATCGAACATTTTAACGGATTTGTGTTGTCTTACTACGAATTACTTCCCCCCCCCCCCCCCCACACACACACACCCTCTCACTGTAAGAGGTGAGAAATACTTGACTTTGGTATATTAAATTGTTGTGTAGTGTAATACCAGTTTTATACCAGTAAACCTACCCCTTCCCTTTCCTCCAGGCAAGTGGCGGCACCAGCCTCGTGGTTGTTTTTTTTTGGGGGGGGGGGGGGGGGCAAAAGGGAAAAGGGGGGGGGGGGGCAAGAATATTTTTAGGGCGGCATGAAAAAATGATGCGCGCAAAGCGCAAACATTTTCCACTACCCTCCCGCTTCACGTTTTTCACCCGTGTCATTTTACGCTTAAATAAGGGGTGTGTGGACTCTCAGACAGTCTCCGTAAAACTGCCGTAACTTCTTCAATATTCATTTAATCTTTATAAACGTATACAGTTTTTTGCACGAAAGGGTTCAATTAATCCAACCATGATAATGAAATTGACCATTTTGGAAAAATTTATAAAAACACGTTTTTTTACCCATTTTAGGTTTGGAAAAGATAACTCAAAATATATTTTGTTAAATGTTGTCATACTAGTTTTATGATAATCCTGATAACATTCCCCAGGAGCGTTTGGTGTTTTTAAATATCTTATTTATTTTTTGAGTTACAGACCAAAAAGTGCCAGATAATGTGATTTTTTACCGCCAACATCATGAAAAATCACATTTTTTGGGGGAAAAAAAATCACATTTGTTGGCACTTTTTGGTTTTAACATTATATTGGCCCCCAGACCCACCAAATATTCGTAATATATGGGGGACGTTAAAACATCATACTGGACCAAAGTTTTAATACAAAAACAACACCAAAAACAATTACGTGGGGGACGTTATTATCATACTGGACCAAAAATGCAATTTTTTTCTCGCTCCGCGCGAAAAATTATTTTGATTATTTAATTATTTAAGCTTAACAAGGTGTCTTCAGAACAGTTTTCCATGACCATTGTAGTTAAAACTCAAAAATTTTGCGCGCTCCACGCGCATATTTTCTACAGGTTTTAACAATTATAATGGCCCTCAAACCATACCAAATATTCTCGATATTATGTGGGGGACGATAAAAACATCATACTGGACCATTTAAGTGTTAGCAATGCCAATTTTTGCGCGCTTCGCTCGTATTAATTTCAATATTTCATTATTTGAGCTTAACAATCTGACTTCAGCACAGTTTTCCATGACCAATTTTAGTTCAAAAACTCAAAAATTGTGTGCGCTTCGCGCGAATACAGGATTTAACATTATAATGACCCTCAAACCACACCAAAAATTATAAATATTATGTGGGGACATTATTATCATACTGGACCATTTGTGTTAGAAATGCAATTTTTAGCGCGCGTATTTGTTTCAATATTTCATTTTTAAAGATGCCTTCAGGACAGTTTTTCATGACCATTTTAGTTCATAAACTCAAACATTTTACGCGCTCCGCGAACATGATAGGTTATAATATTTTAATGGCCCTCAAACCACACCAAATACTCTAAATATTATGCTGGGAACGTTAAAAACGTCATACTGTACCTTTTAAGTGTTAAGTTGCGCGCTTCGCCTTTATTAGGTTCAACGTTTCAATATTTAAGATCAACAAGATGGCTTCAGGTGTTTTTTTGCCCCCCTCCCATCATAACAGTCCTGAATGTGCCATTGCTCTTCCCCCTGAACCTCCGCCAAGGGCTTCGCCCCGGACCCCACGCCGAAGTGGTGATGACTTACAAATTTACAGCACCCCCATCAAAAGAATACTTCTAAGGGCCCTGGGCGATGTACGTCTTGGAAATGTCGAGTTGGTCGTGGTGGGTCTTGTAAAGACAAGCAAGTCTATGTGCTCTTCTGCGGTCTTGTAGGCTGGTCCGGTTAAGGCTGTTTAGCATGTCTGTAACACTAGCTTCGTGTGAGTAGTTTTTTGTGGTGAAGCGTGCTACTCTACGTTGGACTTTTTCCAGCATGTTGACATTTTTGGCGCTGTATGGGTCCCATGTAGTTTCTTGAAGAAGTTGCATTTGTCCAGAACGAAGAGTGCGAGTTGGCACATAGTTTGATAACAATTCAGATAAATATATGATGGGGCAACATTGTTGATACATTTATATACAATAAGCAATAGTTTGAAAACAATTCTCTGAGCTACAGGGAGCCAATGGAGTCCCTTTAAAATTGGCGTAATATTTTAAAACGATAAACAACAATAAAACTAAAATTATGTAATACCAAAATCTTAAAATCTTAGGGGGTGCTGCGCACCCCGCGCACCCCTTAACTTATTATTGGACTGACAATGTGTATTTTTTCAAAAATCTTAAAATCTTATTTTTTAGGGGGTGCGCAGCACCCCCTCAAGAATACCATGGGGTGCTGCAGCACCCCAGCACCCCCCTTCCCAGGGGCTTGTCTCCCAAGTTGGTGGCATACAAAATGGTGTGCTGGTATTGATGGGGATTCATGGTTATACGCCACAGGAGAACGTGGTACTTCAGCGGACCATCATCTGTTATATAGTCCACTCCTTCATCTCCTATCTACTGATGACAGTTTATGGCTTCATCTGCTTTGTAGGTCACCCCCTTCATTTACTGATGACTATCCATGGCTTCATCAATTATGTAGACCACTTGATCATCTCCCATCTACTGTTGACAGGTCATGGCTTCATCTGTTATGTAGTTCACCCTTTATGTTCTATCTACTGATGCCAGTTCATGGCTTCATCTGTTATGTAGTTCACTCTTTATCTCCTATCTACTGATAACAGTTCATGGATTCATCTCTTTCAGCGGGTGTGTGTGTGTGTGTGTGTGTGTGGGGGGGGGGGGGGGGGGGGGGGGGGTATGTAGACGTACCGGATTCCGAGGCAATGTTTGAGAGTAATGCTAAGCGGTGGCGAAGATGGAGGGAATTAGAACTTGAATATGAAATGATCGTCTCTACGCGGCGACTGGAACCACAGAGACTCCTGAACAATAAAGACGCATGTTCTTCTGACATTAGGGACCGTTCATTATTTCCACCGGAGGGGGGGGGGGGGGGGGGGGGGGTGTCACACGTTTTTTCCTAATCAAGAGGGGGGTCATACTGCTTTTTACAGTTCAAAAGCTAATATATTCACGCGCTACACGCGCATACGTTGTGTCTGGTTGGCTCACTTTTTATATCTCGCCCCTCCAATGAAAAAATTCTAGCTACGCCACTGATAAAAATGATAACATTTTGACACCCTCTCTGGAACTACAATTGTGCAGACCCAATGAGCTTCCAGGTCCCCACCAGGAGTCCTTACTTTTATGTGGGGCCTGACCTTGACTATCATCCAGGGAATTGCATCAACTTGGGGGATTTAGGGTTTTAATTAGCTTAATGTCTTATTGTATTACATCTATTAAATCAGCCCTCTTTGTACAGCGAAACGTCGGTTCTATTTTATTTTGATAGAGCCGTAAACAGCATTTTACCGTAGATAGTGCCCCCCCTGCAGCACGCGTGATAAATAACGCAAACGTTTACATAGAGGGCGTGTTTATGAAAAAGTGCAATGAATAGCGAGGGTATTGTTTTAGAAACAACAATAATGGTATTTTTTAATGTTTATCTCAAATTCTGAAGTAAATTAATTTAAACAAATCGTCAACACTACTGTGTGTCCCTTGGAAAAGGAGGAAGAAGGGTAAGGATAAGCGGGGATGGGGGGGGGGGGGGGGGGTGGTCACGCCCACACAATTTTTAGGGACGTTGCCACCCCACCCCTGGAAAATACCAGTTTTCAACATGGTTTCAGGATCGTTTTCTGAGCAGTTTTAAAACCGTTTTTACGTGCTTTACTTTACAGTCAGATGCCAACGCTGAGTGAGTCTATTGTATACGAAGAGATTTTGTTTTCCCTCGAAAAGAGGATGTCGATCTCGTGCAATTCAATATGACAAAATGTCAGCCTTATACAATGACAACATTAAGGCATTTAAATGTGGTTCAACGCCATGTGACTAGGGGGATTTGTAAGGGGAGCAATAAAATATTAATGCATTATTTTTACATGCTAAAGTAATGTTTGCGGGGACGTTTCTGCTTGAAAATGCCTTTTTCTGAAGAAGATTTTTTTTGTCATTACTGAAAAAAATAAGGTATATTTCCCGTGGCCCTGACCCCTGTCTCATTAAAAGCTTTAAATTAATAACCTTTCACGATCATCAATTTATTGCTCTTTACATTGAATCCAAACCTAGCTTGCAGCGACACCGTTTTCACATTTAAAATACAATTTAGAAACTGGGTTCAATTTGGCTACAATTTCGTCGAATACTCAATAGTTCACCACTAGTTCATTATTATAGAGAACACATAGACACGTCAGTAAGTAGTTATGGCCGAGCGGTTACGAATATGGACTAGTAATCTAATAGATTCTCCCCTCCTCGGTTCGAATCCTGCTGAATACCTTTTGTTAGAAAAAAACGATTTAGTCTCTGTGGGTTGGAAAGTGGCGTATATTCTTACCGTAGGTGAATAAAAGTCGTGGCCCTGACCCTGTCCAAAAATGTATTACAAATAAACATATTTTTGATCAAGTTTAATACGTTAGGAACATTTCTTGTGCATAAGGTTTTTGCTATGACGTCTAAAAATCATCAAAAATACGATGTTTACGATCGCATTGAAAATGCATCTTTATCGACTCAAAAATAGTAACAAAAATCGTGTTTTTTATTAAATCGGAAATGACATCTTACATAAATAGGACTTCCTCTTCAAAACGAGCCTAAGATGATCAAAATTGATGGAGGCAATCCTTCACAATCGCGAGTTGTAAATGACCCGACCCGAATGAACCAAGCAGACTAGATAAATTCATGAACGTTCCACTGAGGTTCATATCTGGCATTAAAAATGGAGTATAAAAGAACTTATCGCGGATTTTGTGATATGTTTCTTCATAACAGTGAATGTGGTAGGAGTTTGAAGTTCTTTGGACAAGCGAGTTATACTGCCTTTATTGTCGGTATCAATAAGCCCTCCTGATCCTACTTCGACAGCGATTAAGGTGCAAGAGAACCCGGCGTCGACAATGTCGGTAACAAGGGATGCGTACCGTTCGTTTTTGGTACGGTGAGCTTTCTCGATGTTGGGTTCAAATGGCACCGACAATTCAAACAGAACAACCCGCTTGTCTGTAGGCAAGAATAACACAATGTCAGGTTTTTGGGAGGTGGCGATTATGTTGGGTGGAATTGTTCCATCTCCGACAGTGTTATTTTTGATGTCGGCATAGATAAGTAGATTACCACTCTTGTATAATTCTGAGTCCTTGAACACTAAAAACAGGATACGGATTATGTTGTTGTGTCTCCAGAGGTATCTATCCAGCATTTGTTGACAATTATTGAGAATGTGCAATAAGGAACCTTTGCTTTTACACAGAGGGCAAATGTCACTAAGTCGTTTACCCCAGCGTTTTAGGTTTGTAAAAGAAGGCAGAGAATCCATTCAGGCATTTATAGCAAATTTCAACACACCTTTTGGCAATGAGTAAATCATAGATTCCATGTTAAGTCTGTTTCACATTTTCCTAAAATGTTAGGGAGGTCACCCTGGCTCAAAAGGGGCTCAATTATGGATTTCCAGTAGTTATTGGTTTCATCCTTCAGAGATTTTTGCACTGCCGGGTTGATTTTGTTCCAAGAACTATTTTCGAAGTTCGTGGAAGCAATAGCATGTATGTTATGACATTGTTTGGTAATTGAGATCTTACGAACCCAGGCGAACCAAGTGTTAATCACTGATCCTTTGTCACTCCTTTTAACCATATAGAAAAAAATGGATCGCGCTTTCCCTCTAATTGTGTTTAAATTGTTAACATGATAGTCACCTTTTGAGTTTTCCTTGTGTAGAACCTTAAGACAAGACAATCAGGTAGTCAATGATAGAAAATTGTCTCTTCAAGAGACCTGCTATCCCTCGTTTTAGCCCTGTATATTGAAGATCTCTCAGTTCTCATGAAAATCAAGTATGACTTTTGCAGGGTTTTCTAGGCATGCCAAGGAAGGGGTAAACTTTATGGTTGTCTTGATCTGGTTCTGGCTAATCAGAGGGCATTTTTTAGAAGAAATTAGTCAACTTTATTATTTATAGTCTGACATTTAGAACGGTTATAATTGACCAATAGGTACGTTTCATCTCCAAACATAGGCCAAATTAATAATACTTCGGCGATATTTTGCTGTTTTCATCCGTTTCCGTCACAGTAAATGGATGTTCGGTTTTCAATGCATCTCCAGAATAGTACAACCATTACTTGGATCAATTTACAATAAATCTGTAGCTGAGATTCCAAGATACAATTGTGTAATATTTCATAAAACTGGCTTATATAATAACAAAGTTATGAGGTAGGAGGTAGAACTTATTGAATGACCTCATATTTCGGAATACTTATGGTATTTTCGGAATAACGACCCTTATTACATTTTCGGGATAACGACCCTTATTGTAATGTCGGAATAACGACCCTTATTTTATTTTCGGAATAACGACCCTTATTTTATTTTCGGAATAACGATCCTTATTTTATTTTCGGAATTACGACCCTTATTACTGGGTCTAACCAGTATTGAAAACGAAGATTGCTCAAGCAAACTAAACCAAACCATACCAAAGTACCAAACCATACCAAAGTACCAAACCAAGTGGGTGGTTGCCGTTAGTATATTTACATCTCACATGGCTAGGCAACAATTGGCCATTTGGAGCTTAGGAGCAACATGGGAGCTGATGTTTACTTTTCAGATTTTGAGTATTTTTTGGTACCCATTTTTAGTGCGTTTTGCCTTTGTCAAACTTATATAGAGGAATATGGATTGCCAATGCAGCCGCTATCGCGGAATTGGGCTTATTTTTAGAAGTCAGACTATACGTGTATTTTTCTATTGGCAAACAATAAATGAGAGAGCGCTTGAGCCTTGGTTTGAGAGTTTAAGTTGGCGCCACTGAACGCACACACTCATGCTCTGTTGAAGTAGTGAACAAGACCCACTTAATCTGGTTTGGGATAAAGTAACCAGTATAATAGAAGTGTAGGCCAATGTTTGCTTTTAATCATCTTACCATTTAGTTATGTTTACTTGGTTCTGAAATTGTAAAGGCATTGTCTGTATTATCTAAATGTGTTTGAATGGGTACCCAAGATGCTTAAATGGTTCAGTGACCTCCCATGAAAAGTCAGACAACATGTATAAAATTAATAATGAATAAAAATTAAAAATTAAAATATAAGTTATTAATCATACCTTTTAAACCCCCAAAATTGGTTAAATAATCAAAAAATTATTGGTGATTTTATTTTACAAAAATCGACTTTTATTGACATTTCTTCCATAGACCTCTGTATAAATGCGCATCTTAAACGCTCTCCTACGGGGTATATATGGTCGAATCCAACGAAAAGTGTACACGTGATGTTCAGGCCTATAATAAAATAATCTATATCTTGAAAATTTTAATTTTGTGTTATACGTATCCGCCTCGATGAGACGGTTCGCGCCATATATAACATGACTAACTTTAATGCACAATTTGGCCTATACGAGCAATAAACCTGCTATTTTTACCCTTTTAAAAAAATAGTTGTTAATGTTTTTTGTTGGACATATAACCGTTTAGGTGAAAACGAGCTTAAGTGGAAATAATGTTGCCTGTTTGGTTGGTGGATATCTCAAGAATGCCTCTTTTAATTTTTGTTACTTTCGATAAATCCCCTGAATTGTTGTGATTTTTTTCGCTGTGGTAAGTTTTGACGTTACCTACAAATACCTGTTCTGTTAAATCTCACTTTCGGGGAAGAATTCGCATGAGGTAGAGTAATTTGTGCTGTAAGGAAGCCTAAATATATTAAATACTTAAATGCATTGTCCCCATTCAAGTCTGTTTTTTGATAAAGCTGTTAGAAATGTTAAAAGCGGAAACGATCGGTTTGGTAAAAAAAATGCATTACCTCCAAATACCTATTTAAAACACTGCCATTTTAATATAAACACAGATTAGTGAATGATATCTATAGAATAAGCGAAGTGTGATACAATGTACATGTGTGCCAAGTTTTATCATTTTGAAGGCAAGATTTTTTGAAATATCAGCAATAAAAGGCTGTATTCGTAGGCAAATTTGAAATATGAACTTTTACCTTCAAATACAAATAACGATACCGTGGTACTTCCCTCTGTTGTTACATACTTGTATCGACTGGAATAAAGTAGAAGTATGCGCTGCTTTCGGCAAGCAACGTAGAAATTTTGCATCAATCTTTCAGCTTTTGTAAGTAACTTTAAACAAAATTTCATGTTGTATTCGGAGGTAACATGTATATGTAGGCAACATTCAAAAATATACACGGTGCATATTGGGCCTAAACTATCTTATTTTACATAAAAGCAGTGCGCAATCATACAATCTGACTGGATATATTATTATATTTATATTTGGAGAGGAAAAAATAATATTTCCTTATTAAACGAATATGGGAGGTGTTGATTTAAATAAAATGCATGGTGTAATCACACTGTTTTTGCCGAGAACATATTTTTTGTTGGTGTTAGAGTGAATGAATGATATTTATATCCATAGATTACACGTTGATCGTTTTGAAATGGGTGCATTTAATCATAACATCCATGAAATTTCGGATTCATAATCAATATTTTCATATTCCATTTTGTATTCGTAGGTAACTGATATATTAGTTAATGAGCATGGTACAATTCCTGTATTGTTTGTCGCTTTCATTCGCACCTAATATTATGTAAATATTAAGTAGGAATGTACAAGACGGGAATAATATGGTTCGGTGCGTAATATTGTTTTAAACCAGCTTGTCTATGATGTATGCGTAAGTTAACCAATTTCCCTTGGAATTGCAGAGCAGTGACTACTGAGGTACATAATATTGGCCATTATTGTAGTTGTATTTGAAAATGGAATTCATATGTAACAAATATAAAATAACTTGCTTCATTTTTGCTGTGGCAGGTTGTGTAATGTCACCTAAACGTATTTTACGTGAACAAGAACTTTAGTAATACCTTTTCCTTTATTTTTAAAGGTGGGAGGGAATCAAGGGTAGGCCTAACTGATTTCAGTCTCAAATCAAAAATTGCTCATGAATAATGCTTCCGACATTTATTACTTAGTGAAATTGAACTAAGCAGTGGTTGATTTTAAAAGAAAATCATAATGAAAGGCACACGCCCGACAATATCTCTGTCGTGGCAAAGATTAGTGTTGTTAAATCAAACAACATTGAATTTCAAAACATAAAATTCTTATTTAGTCTACATCTGACAAAATATATCATATTGGTGATATGTCAAACGGAATCTGCCTCAATTTGAAACTCGATAAAAACTGACTATGTACGACATTTAGAATGATACAAATTCCAAACTAGGAAATTATATCTTAATTCTAATCTGACAACTGAATGACTTGATGAAAGTTGTATGTGTTTTATTCCGTTGTGGACTGAAAGGCAAAACATTTGAATGTTCTATAGACTTTGAACATGTTCGGCTCATATTAAACTTATATATTATACGGTATAAAGTATGATATGAAATTATTTCAAAGTATATATTAAATGAATCAAAAAGCGATCCGGCTTTCGTGTTTAAAACAGCTATTCGAAATGATAACTTCCACTTGCCTCCTTTATTTAGAACAAATTGAGGAAGGCAACCGGTTGTTTATTGCTTAAAACAGATAACCTGACATTCAAGACAATGAGTTACAGGCAAATTAAACTATTTGCTTAAAGGAAACCGCTCGCTTTCTAATTAAAGATGGCTCGGTGAACTATTCAATAGTTGATTCGATCCAATACTTTGGATTCACACGGAAACTGAAACGTTCATTCTTAACATTCTAGAATGTCCTATATAATAAACAAAGAGTAATTATGTTCTATTAGATATAATTCATCCTCGCGACATGAGAGACTTGAAGAACTATTAAACTACACACAGAATACAACAAGAACCACTAAACTTGTTAAGTAGTGATCAAAAGGATGAATGAAAAGACATTTCTTAATTAAAATGTGTCTACATGTATGTGCTTAACTTTTATCATGTTTAGTTTTAATGATGAACATGCTTTTTACCAAATTAGATCAGTAATAATATTATTATTACTAGCGAGTTAATTAAATGTTTAACTACATGTATACCTTTACTTACGAAATTTTAACCCGGTACGATATGTATGATGTCATCGTCTTGCCTTAAATCAGATATTAAATATACTTACACACTTCTGACTGTTTTGTAGAAGTTAAACGCACATTCTTAATAATTGAAAGTCAAGCAAGAAAGACACTAACAAAATTGGATGATAGTTAGCATAATAAAACATTTTTCTGCCATAATTATCATGTGTAAAATGTTAATTCTATTCAATATGCATTAACCAAATTAGGGGATCAAGAATAATAACAGTATATATCTATCACTAGTGAGGTTATTGATGCTTAGGGTGTTTTCTTTTATATCTTAGAAAAAGGAACATGGTTTTATATTATTTTAATGTTTATTTGGTTAATCTTGCTGTTCTATTCAAATGTTGAATATTACGCAATTCTGATTGTTTTGTAAAAGCAGCGCTGAGCGCACATTCTTAAATATACTTATAAAGTCAAGTAAGACACCATTTTGATACGACATTCCCCTCACACGCGATTCAGGGCATAAAAACACTACCGTCGAGTACAAATTTGCCCTTAAACCTATGTTAAATCAACGAATACAACTGTTCTTAGTCAACGAAGTTAAAGTTGAGAACAAATTTGTTACCTACGAATACTTTGATTATTGCAATGTAAGCTACTGTGTTTTAAGTCTTAACATGTTTTTCTCTTATAGGAATGCTTAAAAATGTTGCCTGATATATTGTTCTCAATAAACCTATTCAAAATTACAACTGACAGTTAGATATTGTATATATTTTCAACATTAAATTAATATGCTAGTATCTATTTAAAGTAAACTCCTGGATATGTTCATAATATTAGTATTTAAACATGTTTTAACATGTTTATTTTTTTAAAAATATTGTTAACAACCCTCCTGCATGATTATTTCACCCCAAAATGTAACATAGATTAAGTAGAACATTAATTTATTACAGTTTTACTTCTCTTACCTACGTATACATTAACTGTTACCTTCGAATACCAAATTTCCACATTCCTCTATGTACTTAGGTTTTGGGCGCATGCTCAAAATTCTTGATTTTACAAAAAGGGCCATTCCCCCTCTTTGATGTACATGAAAACAAATGTTCATTAAAATCATCTTGGTGAAAGTACACAAAGTGACTCAACCTCATGTTTCAAAGTATTGAGAGCCTGAAAATGCTACCTAACTGTGTGAATCTAAAATGTAAAACAAAATGAGTACCTGGACAAATATGATCACTTTCTATCAGCATTAGCATCTTCTGAATACAATACAATCACAAATTTGAATGAAATATGTAAATAGGTGGAATAATCATCACTTAATCAAAATATGGTACTTGTATTTGTAGGTAACATTGAGAAGTGTACCTTCAACTTCATCATTCAGCCACGTGGTCAAATGAAGAGATTAGTGATGGCACTTTTTTCCCATACAAGCTTGATATGTTGACTTTGAGTGGGGAAAAGGAATAAGAGATCGAAGCATTTTGAAACTGGACCCTAAAAATCTAGCCGTGGACACTTTTCGTTGGATTCGACCATATACTCATACAAAGTCATAGGACATTGTCCGTTCTCGGGCAAGGGGCTCAACATGTACATAATTATATAAACCATGTCAAATTGTTGTTTAATTCAAGGTCTTACTCCGTTCTCACACCTTTATCATTAACACATTGCCTCCGAGTCCCGTCCGCCAGCTGTAGCACCTGCCCCGCCCGTCCCGTCACAGCAGCCAAGTAAACAAACGCTTGCCTAAAACCATACACAGTCATCTGTAACAACAGCAGTGGATGCAAAAGTCAATGCATGTTCCCCCACGCATGGAATGGAACCGGGCACTTAACATTGTTGATCAACAATGAACATACCTTCAATTTGAAGGCCGTGAGGTTTTTTTTGTATTAAGATAAAAGCCCAAAATTAGAGAACAACATCAAAATATAAATTATAGAAAAATAATCATATCTGGAGGTCTGATGGGCATCAAGAGAACCTACACAACAAACTTGGGAACTAAATCTACCAGGAGCTGCCTGTTGTCACCTGTTGGGGCGTGACCGTATCACCAGCCCAGCTGGCTACATGCTTTACAGGACCACCATCTCCCCAACCAAGCATAAACCTACACTTAACCCATGACCACCATGCTATTATATGTATCAGTCGGATGTTGAAAGGACTTGAATGAAGGGTGTCATGAAAGAGTGTGAAGGCTATGACAAGTTAAGAGTTTGAGAGAAGATGACCGTTGAAAGCCTGTATTCCAGCTGCTGAAATGTTACCAATAATATCATCTGGAAGACTATTCCATAAGGGAACAGCAGTGTGAATGAAGCTTCTGTCTAAGCAGCGAGGTCTGGCTGTCGGCAGAGAAAGAGCATGGACTGGCATTGATACGCTCGAACGGGTAGCATGGTGCGGGAAGTAACCCTGCTAGATCTTGTGGGCAGTTGGTAATATGCATCTTGAACAAGACCGTAACCGCTGCTACCTGTCGCCTGTGAAGCAGGCTGTCAATTTTGAGCTGTGAACGAGTAGTAGCTTCATTAACTCCAATGATTCTAAGTGCCTTCTTATGGATGTGGTCAAGCTGGCTTAGGATGGTGGGTGAAGCATTCGCCCAGCTTAGTGAAGCATACTCCATAATGCTGCGGACTTGCGACTTGTAGACATTAGATCTACCTTTAGCCTCCAGTTTATTTGCAACTTTGCGTAGAGCGCCAAGCTTTTGACCAACTTTAGTTGCAATGCCTGAGATGTGCTTTGACCAGGTAAGCTTGCTGTCAATGGTGACGCCCAATATATCCAGTTCTTTTGTAGATGGTAGTTTGCACTCTCCAAAGTAGATATCAAGTTCAGATGAGGATCTTTTCCTGGAGATTACCATGGTCTTGCATTTGGTAGGCTCAAAGGTCACTTTCCATTCGTCAGCCCATACTTTCATGTTGCTTAGATCTCTGTTGAGACTAGCAGCTATTGTGTTGGGATCGGTCGATGACTTAATGGCTGCAAAGAGTGTTGAGTCGTCGGCATATAGATATAGCTCGTTGTCACAAACATCTACAAGTCATCAATAAAAACAGAGAACAGTAGTGGGCCAAGGATAGATCCTTGTGGAACAGAAGCATTTATTGGAGCAGTGTTGGATGCCTAAGGGAGCAGTTCCATTTATACGCGATAAATTTATCGCGACTGTATCGGGGCCTGATATGTTTTGGACCCGATGTTTTTCAAGTTGATTCGCGATAAAATAGTCATCAGGCCCCGATAAAATAGACATCGGGGCCCGATACGAGGCCTCTGCCATACCCTGGGGTATGTTTAGCAAATAGAGCGGGACATTGTTTAGCAAATACACGAAGATAATACAATTTACGTTAAACATCCATAATCAATAACATTATCTCTAAAAACATGAAATGCTGAATTTGTACCTTACAACTATAATAAATAACCCGAAGCTCTATTTACATACCGACCACTTATCTTTCGTTATATTTAAACAAGCGGTAATACGCTACGCGATAAATAATCCTTTGCTACTCGCAACTGTTCGCGATAAAAATCTCATCGGGGCCTGATAAAAAACTCATCGGGCCCGGAACATTCGCGCAATTTTTATCGCGTACAAATGGAACTGTTCCCTAACCTGACATGACGACGTTAATGGATCTATCAGATAAATAGTTGTCTATCCACGAAAGCAGTCTTCCAGTAACACCTTTAGCCAACAGTTTCGAGCAGAGTCCGTTGTGCCATACCTTGTCGAAAGCTCCTTTAATGTCAAGGGCGATAACACAAACTTCATCGCTTTGTTCTAGGGAGTGGTTCCACTTCTGTGACAGGATGTTGAGGAGATCAGCTGTGCTGTGGCCTGCTCTAAATCCAAACTGTCTGCTGGAAATCAGGTTATTGCTTAGAAGAAAGCGTTGGAGTTGTTTCTGTACTACAGCTTCCATGATCTTGCTGATGTTGCTTAGCAGCGAGATGGGACGATACTTTGTTGGGTCAGTCCTGGAACCTCTCTTGTGAATTGGAGTGACCGAGGCTATCTCCATTGGTTTGGAAACAAACCATGCTTGAAGCAGAGGTCAAAAAGCCTGCAGAGGGGGCTGGCGAGCTCAGCACAGCATTCCTTTAGAACCTTGGTTGGGATAAGGTCTGGTCCAGTGGCTTTATCTGGATTGAGGTGTTTTAGTAGTTTTCTCACATCCTTAGGTTTGAAGACTCTCTTGTCAAAATATTTGTTTGTTGAAAGATGAACATTTGGGGCCTGGTCTTTAGCACCTTGGAGTCTGCATTTTTCTGCAAATATCTGACAAAAAGCTTCTGCCTTGTCCCTTGCTGTGATGTGGGTAACGTTTTGATGATCGATCACTGGGATCTCAGATCGAGCTGATTTGCCAGAGAGAGTGTTGATGATTCTCCACCATTTTTTGCTGCTCAGCGTTTTGTCTGCGAGATCTTTTCTCAATTTGGCGTTGTAAGATCTCCTAGCTTGCTTCTCAGCTTGGTTGTAGGAATGTCTAGCTTCAGCAAACTTTGCCTTGTTGGCTCAGTTTGATCCTTTTTGGCTTTCTTAAAGAGACGATGCTTCTTTTTAGATGCCCTACGGCATTCATCGTTGAACCAAACCTTGTCTCCGGTCCTATTGGTGACTGTCTTACTTGGGATGAACAGGTCGATAGCATCGCAGATGATATTGGTGACATTAGAGCAAGCAGTTTCAGGATCTTTCTTTTGGAATACACTTGACCAGTTTGTGGAAGCAAGGTGACCTCTTAATCCCCAATAATCGGCCTTATCGTATCTCCAGACTTTCGTCCTGTGTGGTTTGTCTCTGTATACTAGAACATCTAAGCACACCAGCACAGGGTTGTGGTCTGAGGTGCCCAGTCTAGCAGATGTGGTTGAAGTTGCTGGCAGATCAGTCATGACAAGATCCAGGATTTGGTCCAATCGAGTGGGTTCTTTGACGATCTGTTGTAATCTTAGAGTGTTAGCTACAATCCTGGAAAAAGTCTTGGAACACTTGCGTGTGATTAACGGAAAAGTGTCACCCCACTCCCCCGTACAATGGTGACCAAGGCCAGTGGCTCCTGCAGCTTGCCAGAGTGTCCCAACATTGATCGATGGGGGGGGGGGGGGGGGGGGGGGGTTGGTGGGGAAGGAAAAATCTCATTTGAACAATTTCTATTTATAACAGACGGCACTAAGTATCAATACATGCACACAATACCCAACACGTGTGCTCAGCGTTCGCGTTCCAAGGACTTTTTTCCAAGATTGTATACGCAGATTGCACAAAATATCATCTAAATTTGGTTTTTCTATCATATCTCGAAAACTAAATGTCACATGTATCTCAAATTGCACAGTATTTGGCAGTGGACCATAGGCTTGGCAACCCCAGTATTTTTTTTATAAAGACATTCATTTAATACGGGAACATTCAGTGAAAACAATTCCCTATACTAACTAATGCATTTCGAATATGTATAATAATTGCCCATTATTGCAATGCATAATGTGGCGTTTTCAGATACTCCTACGAGATTTATTCATGTATTGTCAGATATGCAACAGAGTATCTAAAGTAACGGAATCTATATATGGAGAAAATAACACAAATAATTGTAAAACAACTTAGGCCTAATTGTGAATAACTATCTTCAGTAGATAGCAGTAACTTCTGTTTGAAAGATTCGACAGCTATCTTTCGTATTGCATTAACGGGTTGTAATATAATGATAGATGCTCATTATTCATATGCCCATCTGTTATTATGTTGTTGTTTTTTGTTTGATTTGCGGTCGTTGTTTTGCATCACTTGTGTTGCAAAGGGACGATGAATCCCCCGGCCCAATAATCACCAAGAACAAATGCAAGAAAAAACACCTTTTTTTCAAAACACTTTTATTTCAGCTCGAATGTTCATAGGTCTAAACGTACACTTGTTGGCTGTTTTATCAAAAAGAATTTTTGAAAAACTACATTTGGATTTAGTTCTACATTTCCACATAACCAACATTTTGTTGGCTCAAATTGTCAAAGGGCGTTTTTGCCTACAGTTTTTTGAAATTGCTGGTATTTATCACGACACGTTATTCATTTTTTTTCAAAACTGTTGGTATTTATTTTTTGGAAATATTTCAAAATAATTGGAAAAACAATAGTTGGACATGGTTGGATGATGAGTAAATGTTTCTTTTTACTCCACAAATTATAAATGATAGTCAGTACAAAAAATTGCACATCCAGGATTTGAACCCGGGACCTCTGGATGGTTATAGACCAGCGCTCTACCAACTGAGCTAATGAGTCAGATGAGTAAGCACGGCGATAATATTATCTATAGGCCTTCAGTTCAATCCCATCCTCAAAAAACAACCCAAACAACTAAATACGTGAATACATAAACCATTTAAGTAATATATAATATACGTGAATACATAAATAAACCATTTAAGTTAATATATTTTATTGTATTTATTGATTAAACTAGCGCTGCGATAAATGAATTTAGCTTTATTCACAAAGTAATCATCAGACGAGTTGAGACGGTAATGGTAAAGTGTACGGTAAAGTGTTGCCTTGAAACACGTGTTCATTGGACACTTTACCGTTGTTTTTGTAGTATAATATTATTACACATTTGGTTTTCATTTCAAAAAAGGGTAAACTGTTATCAAAATGCGTAGATGTGACCCATGCGGCTTATATGTCGGAGTTACAACATGCATGATTGGTATAGCTAACACATATGCATATCTTGATAACTCAAAGACAGCATGAAAAAACGTTTAATTGCCTATTTTAAGCAAAATGTCCTAATGGTAAACTGTTGGTAAAGTGTTAGTAAAGTATGTGACACTTTGCAATAATGCATTACTATAACATGTATAATAAAACAAATCCACGCTTGTGTAAGCACTGACCGCTTGGCCTAATCGATAGGAGCGTTCGTTCTTTGGCACCCTTTATAACCTGCTTGGCGTTGATTCGAGTCGCTCTCATGGCGTGACTTTTTTCTTTTTTTCTGTTATGAGCTATCTTCAATAGATAGGAATAGTATTGCAAATAAACGTTTACTGCTCGGCAAATGTTAACACTTTCAACGCGGCTATTGGTTTAACAACGGTACAAAACAGATTTGTCTAACTTTTATGTCTATCTCAAGGATAACTGAACACATAATAGGCACGTTTTTACTTATTTGGATGCATTTCACAAGGTGATTCCAAATATTGGTAAAATGACATTTAATAATTTTTACATTTTTAAAACATTTTGTGCAATTTTGGATTGTCGTCTGCAGACGCCTGCCGCGTGGAAAGTGTAAATGTATAGTTTCATATTTCAAATAACAAACAAATAGGCAATGTGATAACATTATTAAAAGTATAAAAATGTTAATTTCTCAGCAAGAACTCTATACTTTTGCTTTATTAATTTATAAACATCAGATTATTGCGCGCGGGATCAAGAAACGGGTCAAATTGTAGTTAAATATGACACAAATAATTGCTTTTCAATGACCACTCCCTAAATAAAATTAATTCCCCATCCTCATTCTTATCATATTTGTGATGCCCTTATCATGCTTATTGTTAACTCAACTCGTGTGTAATATGAGATTCATACGACATTCGGTTTTTGATTTATGATAGAAAAACCAAATTTAGATCAAATATTTTGCATTCCTCTTATACAATCCTGGAAAAAAGTCTTGGAACACTTGCGTGTGATTAACGGAAAAGTGTCACCCCCACTCCCCCGTACAATGTTGACCAAGGCCAGTGGCTCCTGCAGCTTGCCAGAGTGTCCCAACATTGATCGATGGGAGGGTGGGGAAGGAAAAATCTCATTTGAACAAGTTCTGTTTATAACAGACGACACTAAGTATCAATATATGCACATATTACCCAACACGTGTGCTCAGCGTTCGCGTTCCAAGGACTTTTTTCCAAGATTGTAGTTGAAGGGTGTGTCGCCCAGCTGCATCAGTGGTGCGACTTCCTAACCAGTCAGTGTGGTGGACATTGAAATCACCGACAAGCATAATTGAGTTGGCTCCAAGTGTGCTCATTTTATGAAGAGTGTTTGAGTCCAGGTAGTCGATGACATCACTGCTATCATTAGGTGTTCTATAAACAGCGGCAATCAGTAGCTTTTGGGATTTCAGAGCTACTGTGAACCAGATGAGTTCGTAGTCTTTTGGATCATTTCTTGGGTCGTGGTGTATGGTAATCCCTTCTAAACAGTAGACAGCAATGCCGCCACCAGAAGTTGCCTTTCTGTCTCATGGAGTAGCCTGGAATGGATATGCAATCAGCTCCATCAGGTACAGTCTCATCAAGGAAGGTTTCAACAACAATGACAATAGATGGTTTCTTTATTGAGCAAATGTTGGCAAGTTCTCCGATGTTTGAACGAAGTCCACGTATGTTGACCTCCATTATTTGCAATTCCGTTTCTCGTAGTCGATGGGCATGCTTATGTCGTTTCCGTTTTGATCCGTCCGTTTTCTTTCGAGGCTTGGTTTTGAGACTTAAGATTGCAATAAGATTACAGGTGCAGGGGTTGCTAGCCCCTACACCCACTGCGCATATGAGCAATGCGGTATGGGTTACGTGCTAAACATGGTCTAAACTGAAAATATCAACATGACTTATAACAGTTTGTGCTCAGGATGTAATGAGCAGCTTAACCACGGGCGGGGTGACCAGCACATAGATGGAACACAATACTAACCCAATAGTAGTTGTCACAATAGAGGTGACTTTGTTTTATAATAATACACAAATAATTCTCAATCAATTTTTTTTTTAACACGCATATCGGAAACACCCACAATACAACATAGTCAAGTCCATGCAATGTACAGGTTTGTATGCTGTGGCATCGCATTCAATAATGGGAGGGCAAGCGGGGAAGGGGGGGGGGGGGCAATTTTCCAAATTGATATGACAATAAAAGTAAACATTTGTTATTGTTTGGGATGACAAAATGAGGTGAGCTTGAAATGTCGAATGGGCAGTTGTGTTTGTAGGATTATCCTGGGGGTGGTGGCGGTTGGCACATTATCCATACACCGACTATAGGCTCTATCTGCGTGTGATTTTAAATGGGTTTCTAAAATGATATTTCTAGTCATTTTAATCATTTTGTAATAATTTGGTTTTGAAATTGAATAGACATTAAGCTAATTAAAACCCTAAATCCCCAAAGTTGATGCAATTCCCTGGATCAAGGTCAAGGTCAGGGCCCCCACATAAAAATAAGGACTCCTGGTGGGGACCTGGAAGCTCATTGGGTCTACACAATTGTAGTTGCAGAGAGGGTGTCAAAATGTTATCATTTTTATCAGTGGCGTAGCTAGAATTTTCATTGGAGGGGCGAGATATAAAAAGTGAGCCAACCAGACACAACGTATGCGCGCATAGCGCGTGAATATATTAGCTTTTGAACTGTAAAAAGCAGTATGACTCCTTCTTGATTAGGAAAAACGTGTGGACCCCCCCCCCCCCCCCCCCCGCCCTCCGGTGGAAATAATGAACGGTCCCTAATGTCAGAAGAACGTGCGTCTTTATTGTTTGGTCAGGAGTCTCTGTGGTTCCAGTCGCCGCGTGGAGACGATCATTTCATATTCAAGTTCTAATTCCCTCCATCTTCGCCACCGCTTAGCATTACTCTCAAACATTGCCTCGGAATCCAGTACGTCTACATCACCCCCAACCCCACCCCCCACACACACCCGCTCGCCCCTTCACACAACATGAATGTCCAATGTGTCCCTCATCAACTCAGCCACAAATCTCAAACCCAGCAATACAACAAAACTAGCCGAAATCGATGCTGAAGATCATTTGTAATTAATATTGTTTTCTTTCAAAATAATAGGCCTACATGCTAGGACTATTGTCGAGGAGATTAAGTTTACAAACAAAGCCTATTAGTATTATTCAAATTATTAAAAAAGAATCGGTGTACACATAGTAAAAAGGATCGAGTACAATACAATATGCAAGGCAAAATTGTAAGCAGAGCACAAAACACGCGACGTATACACGTAGACCTTGATGACAAACATTGATGAGATGAGGATGGTTTTTTAATTATTTTTTTTCCCTTAATTTTCTATTTTTTGACAATGACAAGTCATCAATTACTAAATGTAGATAGTGATTTTTCTTCTACTCTTTATTGAGTCTATTATGAAACAATCTTATGTTAAAATATAATATAGTTTGTGATAAGACCTTTGAAGTCGGAATGGGATTGGACACAAGGGACAATCAGGAGATAGAAGATGTTTAAGTTGTCTACAATAAAGATGAAGCCATCAACAGTCATCAGTAGATAAGAGTGGACTACAAAACAGCCTGAACTGTCATTAGTAGATAGGAGGTGAATTACAAAACAGATGGAGTCATGAACTGTCATCAGTAGATGACGAAGTGGACTACAGTGGACTACATAACAGAAGAATCCATGAACTGTCATCAGTAGTTGGTAAAGGAAGGAGTGCACTACATAACAGATGAAGCCATGAACAGGCATCAGTAGATAGGAGATGAAGGGATGGACTACAAAAAATATGAAACCATGAACTGTTGTGTATAGGAGAAGTAGTGGACTACATAACAGATAAAGCCATGAACTGTCATCAGTAGATAGGAGATGAATGAGTCGTCTACATAACAGATTAAGCCATGAACTGTCATCAGTAGAAGGAAGATGTAGGAGGAGTGGACTACTAGACAGATGCAGCCATGAACTGTCATCAGTAGATTGGAGTTGAATTTCAAAACAGATGGAGTCATGAACTTCTCATCAGTAGTAAGACGATGAAGGAATGCACTACATAACAGATGAGGCCATGAACAGTCATCAGTAGATAGAAGATGAAGGGTGGACTACAAAACAGATGAAGCCATGAACTGTCATCAGTATATAGGGCATGAAGGCGCTGGCGTGGACTACATACCACATGAGGCCATTAACAGTCATCAGTATAGGAGATGTAGAAGTTGTCTACAAGACAGATGATGTCATCAACTGTCTGTCGTCAGCAGATAGGAGATAAATTACAAAACAGATGGAGTCATGAAGCCTCGAAATGTCATTAGTAGAAAATGAAGGAGTGCACTATAACATTCACTACCATGAACAGGCATCGGTAGATAGAAGATGAAGGGTTGACTACAAAACAAATGAAACGATGAACTGTCATAGGAGATGAAGGATGGACTACAAAAGAGATGAATCCATGAACTCTTATCAGTAGATAGGAGATAAAGAGTGAACTACATAACAGATGAAGCCATGAACTGGCATCAGTAGATAGAACATAAAGGGTGAACTACATAACAGATGAAGCCATGACCTGTCAACAGTAGATGAGAGATGATCAAGTGGTCTACATACTTGATGAAGCCAGCGCCATGGATAGTCATCAGTAAATGAAATGATGACCTACAAAGCAGATGAAGCCATAAACTGTCATCAGTAGATAGGAGATGAAGGAGTGGACTATATAACAGATGATGGTCCGCTGAAGTACCACGATCTCCTGTGGTGTATAACCATGAATCCCCATCAATACTAGCACACAATTTTGTATGCCACCAACTTAGGAGATGAAGGAGTATAGTCCATATAACAGGTTAAAATCACAACAGACAATCATGTTGTTAAATGTAGGGGAGAGCGGGGAGTGTACACCCTATGGGCAGATTCGCCCACCAAATGATTCTCCTCATTGCGGCCACTGGTCGAATTTGACGAACACACAATATATTCCCCTATTTGTTGCGATCTTCCCATGGTATCATGGCTGATCTCCTTATAATGTTTGTCGAATTATCATCTAAAACCAGTTTTACATCACAAATATTTAATATTGATTTTTTTCTAAAGATATTCGTACAGACGATTTAAATGTAAATCATCATTAGGTGGGCATGGGATAGGTTATGGATTTGATGCAGTTATCGACCTGTCATAATGACAATTTGTATGTGGGTCATGCCTTGTTATTATGAAAATAGCTACGGTATCTGGAATGGAGTAGCACTGAAATTAGAAAATAATATTTTTAAATGTGGTATTTTTTATAATTTTTAAATTTCAAACGAGTATATTCCGTAAAAATGACCCACCCTTAAATTGTGTACTCTCTAAATGTTATTTTGGAAGAAAATCACATTGCATAACACATGTTTTATATCTATTTGATACATACTACTTTATGAAGCCTAATTATGAGACCATGGCGAGCTTGCCCCGGCCGCGTATTTTCTTTATGCAACTATAACGGGATGCATAGACGACAGATCGCTACACGGAATAAACCGTAGTAACACAATGGGATGCATCCCGTTATGGTTGCAGAAAGAAATTTAGCGCCCCGGCCCATGGGCGAACCGGGGTCGGGGCAAGTTCACCATTCTTGACACCTGTCTTCATTTTTACTCATTTCTTTACAGTAAGGACTAGGGTACTGAGATTGTTTCATGTAATGTCAATAGGTCCATTCAATCTTTAAAATTGACGTTTATATGCCATTTCAAATGAAAATGGGGCACATTTATCCTTTACTCATTCCTTTACAGTAAAAACTAGGGCACTGAAATTGCGGTAGTATGTAGCAAAGATATACATCTTTCATGTAATGTCAATAGGTCCATTCAATCTTTTATCTTTGACGTTTCTAGGCCATTTCAAATGAAAATGGGGCGAACACTCACCGCTCTCCCCTGCCATCATTTTTTTAAAAATCTAAGCATAAATTCTAATGCGCTTATACATTGCTATTGCTATGTAATATTCAAGTACTTCCACCCTTCAAATACAAATGCTTAGAGTAATTATTTCCTAAAAAATTAAATATGTTTCAGATTTGTGAAACCTAATTGTAGTGACTTATATAATCATATATCTTCCATATAATAATGTCAACAGGAAGTAACAAATTAGTTGACGTAGTCATAAACAACCATGATAATATACCAGCCAGCAAGACCCAGTTAGGTTTTGTCTAAAAGCATACAAACATTCCAATCCACCAAACGCCAAACCCGAGAACCGCGAAAGCCGAGAACCGCTCTAGTTTTATATTCGGAATAACGACCCTTATTTTATATTCGGAATTACGACCCTTATTTTATATTCGGAATAACGACCCTTATTCTACATTCGGAATAACGACCCTTGTTTTATTTTCGGAATTACGACCCTTATTTTATATTCGGAATAACGACCCTTATTTTATTTTCGGAATTACGACCCTTATTTTATATTCGGAATAACGACCCTTATTTTATATTCGGAATTACGACCCTCATTTTATATTCGGAATAACGACCCTTATGCTATATTCGGAATAACGACCCTTATGCTATATTCGGAATAACGACCCTTATTTTATTTTCGGAATAACGACCCTTATTCTACATTCGGAATAACGACCCTCATTTTATATTCGGAATAACGACCCTTATGCTATACCGTATATAACCAGCATTTGGCACGTTTTTATCTGGTTTTTATCTCTGATATACAGTGCGCCATCTCGCGATCAAAACGTCTTTTAAAAGTTTAATCTTAAAGGCACTTCCGAATCTCAAATGTTTGCCCTCGGGCAAAAATCACATGACTCGCTACATACCTGAGATCCGCGTACACGTGTGATAAAACCCATGATGCAATACTGAAGAGTGGCTACAAACATCAAATGTGAACGAAATCCGTGTCTAGAAATGTTTCTAACAGTCATTCCGCTTTATTTCAATGAAACCAGAGTTACAATCTGAAGCAACATCAAATCAATTTTTAAGCGAGAACCCTATGTTAAAAACATACAAAACTATAAATTTTAAAAGCATTATTAACTTCCAATTTATGGGATAGTAATCTATTTAAATCTATTTATGTTGTAACAACAGTGCGCCGTTGGGTCAATCGGTAGAGCATTGGGTTAATGATCGAAAAGCCGGTGGTTCGAATCCCACCCAGAATGGTTTTTTGTCTTCGTTAGTATCATATTAAATTTAGTAATTTTATGTTGGGTTTGTTTATCGTTCCCCATAATATTTGTGAATCCACGGACAAGATACTTTTAATTTGAATGATTGTCTAAATTCAATAATTTGAATGCAGTTAAACTTTTACTTGTTCATGGTCAGCGATGCGTACATTGAATTATTGAGACCCTATAGCCGGGAAAGGCCAATTGTGCCATTATGAAAAGAGTCGATCGTTTCGTCATTGAATCGATATTCTAATTTCCCATGTTTAGGCGTATATGATTGTACGGTCATGTGCATGTACCAACATATTATCTGTTTGTCATGTTTGTAGCTTCGTTGAAATAGACCTAGTCAGATGCTACATAGGGTGGGTTGGGGGTACCGCGCCATTTTGCGATATTTTGCGAAAACGATCGTGGTTATCACGTGATACGTATCGTTGAAAAATAATTTACACTGTTTTAACGAAATGCTCTGTGATTTCCGATTGCCAACGACATGGCCAACCTATGCACGCCACAGAGATCCACGAAAATGTCACAAAAATTTACCGTTCTTTTAAAAATAAGGAGTATAATCACATTTTAACACATTTTGTGCGAGAGAAACACACACATTTGGCAAAAATGGCACAATAAAAATCCGTTCGTTATAAATAAATGGATATGGTTAAATAATAAAACTATCACAATTATAGTCGTGGACCACGGATTTTTATTGTGCCATTTTTGCCAAATGTGTGTGTTTCTCTCGCACAAAATGTGTTAAAATGTGATTATACTCCTTATTTTTAAAAGAACGGTAAATTTGTGTGACATTTTCGAGAGAAAAAAATGGTGTAATTTATACGGTCAACGCCAGCAGTGGTGCATGGTGTCCGTGTGGGCAAGCATACAGATGATGCCGGCAGGCTAAGCAAATCCAGCATATAAAACAAAAGTGCTCCTAATGGGGCTCGAACCCACAACCTTTCGCTCCCAATGTCGACGTTCTATCCACTACACTAACCGTGCTAATTGAGACAAATCTTTGCAAATAATGTATTTATATCATGGGTCATGGGTTAATGCACTGTGTTAAATTCTACATTCCCGGCCGCCACTCTGTTCAAAGGCACAAAAAAGTGGACTTGTTTTATGCTTTTTTTGCAATTCTGAGGTGTGTGGATCGTGGTTTTTTAAAAATTAAATTGGTTAGATATCCGTCCATGTTAGAACATCTGAAATTTAAAGTGCACCCACACACCCGGGAAAGTATGATGCCAAGGGCATATATTTTGCACGTAAATCCAATACAAAGGTTCAGAAAATAGACCAAAATATGACGTCATGACCATTGCTTCGGGACAAAATGGCGCGGTACCCACCTCCCCACCCCCCTCCCCCTAGTCAGATGCCAACGGTTGAGTGAGTCTATTGTATACGACGCAATTTTGTTTTCCCTTGAAAAGAGGATGTCGATCTTGTGCAATTCAATATGCCAAAATGTCAGCCTTATACAATGCCAACATCAAGGCATTTAAATGTGGTTCAACGCCATGTGACATGGGGATTTTTACTAAGGGGAGCAATAAAATATTCATCCATTATTTTGATATGCTTAAGTCATGTTTGCAGGGACGCTTCTTCTTGAAAATGCCATTTTCTGAAGAAGATGTTTTTGTCATTACTGAAAAAATAAGGTATATTTCCTGTGGCCCTGACCCCTGTCTCATTAAAAAGCTTTAAATTAATAACCTTTTATGATCATATCGATGTATTGCTCTTTACATTGAATCCAAAACTAGCTTGCAGCGACACCGTTTTCACATTTAAAATACAATTTAGAAACTGGGTTCAATTTGGCTAAAATGTCGTCGAATACTTAATAGTTTACCACTAGTTCATTATGTAGAGAACACATAAACACGTCATTGAGTAGTTATGGCCGAGCGGTTACGACTATGGACTAGTAATCTAATGGATTCCCCCTCCTCGGTTCGAATCCTGATGAATACCTTTTGTTAGAAAAATGGTTAAGTCTCTGTAGGTTGGAAAATGGCGTATATTTTTACTGTAGGTGAATAAAAGTCGTGGCCCTGACCCCTGTCCAAAAATGTATTACAAATAAACATATTTTTGATTAAGTGTAATACGTTAGGAACATTTCTTGTGCACAAAGTTTTTGCTACGACGTCTAAAAATCATCAAAATTATGATATTTACGGTCGCATTGATAAGGCCTCTTTATCGACTCCAAAAAAGTAAACAAAAATCATGTTTTTTGTGAAATCGGAAATACTATGTCCTAAATAAATAGGAATTCCCCTTCAAAATGAGCCTAAGATGATCACAATTGATGGAGGCAATCCGTCATAATCGCGAGTTGTAAATGACCCAATTTATATTTGTTTTCTTGAAATCTCGATTTACTGGCGGGCCGGGGCGAACAAAATAGACGGTATTTTCATGCCTTGACTTCTGACTACAAACAGATCAGATGGGAAATAAGAATCGATTCAACGACGGCTGACTTCTTTCAATAACAATTGGCCTGATAGATTATTGCGTGAATAACCATGGTGTAACAATGGGCGGGGTATTGCAATAATTCAATAACGCAACGCTAAGCATGTATTAAACCTATACATGTATATGTACATGCACCCCCATGAAGTGATAGTTCATAAGTACATTCAAATTAAAACCTCATTGAATCTGTAAGAATATCATTCTATTAAATAAAATGAAAAGTATCTGGAATCAAAATAATATTATGATTGAACGATATTAAAATAATCTCTACATTTATTAAATATAATAGTAACGGGAAAAACAAAACATTCTCTGTGGGATTCGAACCCACGGTCTTCAGATTGTAAGTCTGATGCGCTACCGATTACGCTATCGGAGCACTGAATGGAAATAGTTGAACAGACATAAATTCAAATGATAGTTCTATCCTATAAATAGGAAGTTAAAATGCTTTATATTTCTATTTTTGTATGTATTTAACATAGGGTTTTCGCCCAATAAATGATTTCATGTTGTTTCAGATTATAATCGTGGTTTCATTCAAATGAATAGAATGACTTTTCGAAACATTTCTAGACATGCATTTTGTTCGTACATTTTGCTGTTTGTAGCCAATCTTTCGGTACGCGAGCTATCAACATTACATCATGGGGTTTATATGATGTATACGCGGATCTCGGGTATGTAGCGAGTAATGTGACTTTTGCAAACAGTTGAGATTCGGAAGTGCCTTTAAGATTAAACTTTTAAAAGACGTTTTGATCGCGAGATGGCGCACTGTATATCAGAGATAAAAACCAGATAAAAACGTGCCAAATGCTGGTTATATACGGTATTCGGAATAACGACCCTTATGCTATATTCGGAATAACGACCCTTATTTTATTTTCGGAATAACGACCCTTATTTTATATTCGGAATTACGACCCTTCGGAATATTGACCCTCATTGTATTTTCGGAATAAAGACCCTTCGGAATAAAGACCCTCCTGCTTATTTCGGAATAACGACCCTTGCAGTTAATTCGGAATAATGACCCTTCGGAATAATGACCCTCATTGTATTTTCGGAATAACGACCCTTATTGCCAATTCGGAATTATGACCCTTCGGAATAACGACCCTTACAGTTATTTCGGAATAATGACCCTTCGGAATAACGACCCTTATTGTATTTTCGGAATAACGACCCTTCGGAATAACGACCCTTACAGTTATTTCGGAATAATGACCCTTCGGAATAACGACCCTGATTGTATATTCGGAATAACGACCCCTATTACATTTTCGGAATAATGACCCTTCGGAATAATGACCCTTACAGTTATTTCGGAATAACGACCCTTCGGAATAATGACCCTTCGGAATAACGACCCTTCGGAATAACGACCCTTCGGAATAACGAACCCACCCCCTTGTATTAATGGAATATAAAGAAGTACAATGTATACGATACCTGAAAAGGTGAAGCTGTTGGCCTGAAAGTCATGATTAGAAAGTTTCATGTTCATATAGGGAAATTGGGCGGATTGTCAAGACGCGAAGTGGATGTTTTGTTTGACACAGATTCGTTTCACAAGTTCACTCGAGCTATTCATAATGAGATTTACTATACATTTACTTCATTAGTATCATGTGCATATGAAGCAGTTAATGGTTCCATTGACAGGGGTGGATTTCTGTGAAATTCCATTCATAATGAAGAGTTGAGAGCAAAAGTTGTGCCAATTCAGTTGATATTAAACTATCTATCTATCGATTATCGATTATGATTATCAATAAGCGATAATTTCCAGTTGATTTTTTACAGTGTCTATACAGGGTGATAAAATAATGTCTTCTTATACAGAGTGGTAGAATAAAGACCTTTTCAAGTAGAAAAGAGAAAGAAATGTGTTTTAAAGTCTTCTCATTTATAGGTTGGGGCGGACCTACGTCACGCCGGTGAAAACAATCAAACGCCGGTGAAAACAAAAACAAAAACAACTTGCGCAGATCAATCAATTAAGGCAACCGCACATTGCGCATACTGCGAATCAAGTGCGTAACGCTCAGCGTTGAGTGCGTGCATGGAATGTTTTGTTTCTGAAACACTGGTTGCCAAGCAAATTTGCTAAAAATAACTCAAGTGCCCGTATGTCCGCGCCCTCGTATTGTTGGAATGAATGTAGTCAGTGGCGGATACAGGGGGGGGGGGGGGGGGGGGTGGGGGGCGGAAGGGGCGGGCGCCCCCTTAAAATTTGACGATATACCTTTTTTGTGTAGGCATAGGTAGGTTCCGTGGGTACATTTGCCACTTGTACCATGCGATTTTTTGTGCCTGTTTTTGGACCCAAAACCAATGGAGTTGGATATTACCAACTCCACTCTTAAGTATCCTTTCTTTTCTTTTTTTGCAAGCTAAATAATTAACAGTTTTTGAATATGGCGGGTAATTTTAAGTTAGTCACCTGTTTAGATCGAAATTTCATATTATACACCTCAATTTTGATGCAAAATGGTAGTAGAAAGTGATAGTCATAGGCAATAATAATATAATACTTACTATACGGTATTCTGGTCTTATATTACAGTTTTATGATTATTGGGGAAATAACGACAATTTAAATAAGTATAAGGTATTTATCAATTCTTTACCACCATTAAGATAATTGTTTCGATGGCCGAGCGGTTTAAGAGTAAATTTTGTCTAGGTTGACAAACTTTTGGACACACATTTCTTAGATTTTGGGAGGTGAAAGACATTTAGTAGTTATGTAAAGATATGGTATTAAAAAAATCAGCAACCCTCTGTTGCCATGGTAACGAGCCTATCTTGTTTTAGGTCATTTTAGGGGGAAATTCTCCTAATTATACTGATTTCAGCAACGAAAAAAATGTCTAAGTTTGGCAGAACCCTACACAAAGGTGGTACATTTTTTGCCCAAACTGACTTCATAAATGAGTTGCCCTATCTCTGGTTTAACAACCAACCGATTTAAAATAAGTCAGTGTTACCATATTGATACCCTGTTGCTATGTTCAAATATCACAAGTCAGGAATTACTAACCGACCCCGGGTTGCTACTGTTCCCCTCGAGTACTTTTGCTTTGTTAACATACCTAAATCCAAGATGGCCGCCAAAAATGCTAAAATTCTATACATTTGGCATAGGCTATATCAGGACAACATGGATGATCTGAGTATAGATTTAACAATGGGTTGTATGTGTTAGACCCCTAGAAGGTCATATGCGGCATTTTTGCTTTGTTTACAAATCTTAAAACCAAAATGGCCGCCAGAATGATGGCCAAAATGACATAATATTAACAAAATGAATGAGGGAGAGGACCTATAATTTCTATTTCTATCTTTCTCTGTAAACTCGTCCGATTCCCTGTAGTTTTTATCAATTTTCTCTCTCTTATATTTTGTCCCCTTATCCTTTTGTTACGCCCCTTTTTATTTTCCCCTCCTTATGTACTCTTCCTTTTTATTTCAATTTTGGCAGACTCAAGGGTGTTTTACACCTAAAACGCCCCGCCCCTGCGTACCCACCTGAACGAGAAAATCAGTTTCTAACCAAAGGTCAGGGTGGTTTTCTGGTCAATTTTTGAGAATATAAATATCCCTTCCCCCTATCACCTCCTTGCTCCCCTCCCCTCCCTCTCTTTTTGTTCGCGATTTTTACGGGGCGGGCGCCCCATAGCCTCCCCCTGGCTCCGCGCCTGAGCATAGACGGTATTACGGTAAGCGGTGGGGACGACGCCCCCCCCCCCTCCCCCGAAAAAAAGTAAAAGCTTAACAACATGGTTTCAGGAACGTTTTCTGAGCCATTTCGGTTTAAAAACTAACGTTTTTGAACGCTTTGCGCGAATATAATTGCAATGTTTCATTATCCAAGTTAACAAGAACGTCCTCTCAAATTCACTAATACTAAAATATTATTGTCACCAAGTTTTTAATCCTGACTTTTCATATGAGAGAGGGCCATAAGATTTGACAACATGGGTTTAAGGTCATGTAAGGGTCATTTCAGGTCGATCCGGGTACACCCCCATGTTTTTACCACTGTATAACTTTTTGGTTACAGTCTGTATGTTCATTTATTGTGTTGCAACATCTATCATCGCAAGCTGATGTGTTTATCTTTCCAATGATATGCAAATGTGTAACAATAATTGTGTCAGTGCTCAACAAGTTGCTTGAGATTATGGGGAGGTCTATCCGAATGTGCCAAAATCATCACATTTTGTGGCAAAAGTCAATAGAGCTGCACTACTCTGTAGAGACCAGAGAAGAAATTTGCTCATTTAATGTATATCTCAGATTGTTGTTCAACTTTTTTGAGATTTATTTCACAAATGCATAGGGTAAAGTCGCCAGTTTTCGGTCAGCGCCTATTTTCGGTCACTTCGCCCAAATCGTGTAATGAATACGACCTCGTCGTTATAAACTGACGGCTAGAAAACCGTCGCATAGTCGATGCCCGGTATTACTTTAAAATGACGACGACCGATGCAATTACACGATTTTGGAGAAAGTGACCGAAAATGGGCGCTGACCGAAAACTGGCGACTTTACCCTATTCGAAACACACAAAAAAAGGCGTTTATCCAGAACAGTGAAAATGTATTGATTTCAACCTGAATAAAATATCTCATTTGTTTTTCTTCAGTTTGGTCCCTCTTGCAAACAAATGTATTATCAGTTTCCATCAGAGACCAAATGTTGATATGAATACAATTAACCTCAAAATTGCAATCTTTTTAAGTATATCCGCAACGAAGGGGTGTTCTAACATCAAGCAAGTTCACTAGCTGAGCACTTGTAAGGCTCTCAAACTTACACGTCTGACACTACAGAATTACCAAAAATATCAAGAGGCTGATTTATAATCCCATTGTGAGGGACACCACAGTCACAGACAAGACGTTCAAACCTGACTGTACGTCCCATTGATATTACAATAGATACAATAGCCAACAATCATCTTTTGTGCGACGTCTTTGAAATGCAATCTAATCCGCTGCTACTTAGCTACTTGACACACGACACGGTGATCAACCTCTCAATAGTGATCACGTGATGGTTATGGTTTATCGATACAGTCAGTCTATACATAGTACTAGCGTGAGCGTGATCGATATTAGTCATCACCGTTAGATCTCAGGAGTGACAGGACCCATTTATTGTCAAAGCGTGCCGCCCTCTATTCAAAATTGCTAATAACAACTTTATAATCTGGTTTTCAATGAGCAGAGTTGAGGCACTTATCTTTTATTATATTGATATCAATATCGAGTTAGGTTTAGACTTGAATAGGAATGAGAATTTGTATTAGACCATCAATTGTTTGCAGTTTATAACGGAAAATCATCATTTACAGAGAGAATTTTATCAGAAAAATCGAGCATAAGGCCAAGTCAAATTAAAAAAAACCATGATTCTCGTTTGGGTTTTTGAAAAAAATAGGAGGGGCTTGTTATTTATTTATTTTTATTTTTATTTTTACACAGCGTTTTAGACAATATTACAAAGGGCGGGAAGTTATCAAGCTTAAGTACCTGCTTTTGGACTCACTAAAATGTAAAATGCTCTTTTAAATCACCGATTAACGAATGCTAAAACAGAAAACATTTATTTTGATAAATTAAATAAATTAATAGAATAGGCTTCAACCGGCCAAAACTTTCACGGGTGGGGAACTTGTCAAAATCAATCATATTGTCATGGAAGATATATTAGTTTTATTCCGTCAGAACTGAAATTATATTCATTACTTAGAATAATAAAGACTGTTTATAGCACCCTGGTGAATGAATCAAGGATTATAAGAACCAAAAACATCAGTTAATTCACTAAAAAGCTGACTTGCAGAATAAAAAGTATATTCGATTCTTTGAATAAGATAGATGAAAATTCTATGGATTTTGCTATTTTTACTCTTTTCTAAAAATCTCAAATGAACATTTTTGTGCTACAATTTCTTGTTCTTGTCTTAGAATAAGCCGAATAAAACAATTGTCTACTTTCAGGGCTTAGTTCTCAAAAATGAATTTCATAATAATTTCAAAGATGTTGCACAAAAGATGATTGGTGGCTATTGTATCTATTGTAATATCAATGGGACGTACAGTCAGGTTTGAACGTCTTGTCACCACAGGGTGGTTCTCAACATGGGAGTTCTCAGTGTTCATAGACCATGTCAATCCAAGTTTCCAAAAGCAAAACTTGTTGGGTTTGAATGGTCAAACACACATGGTATTATAATCGGAATCAAACTAACGCCATGACAGGCACAATTTTGATGACACATTATTCCAACTCTATTTGAAATGGTCTATGGGTTCAGATATAATTAATCTTGTCCTATGGTAGGATTAGCAAAGAAAACAACCTTTCTGAAGTATTTTAAACAGACTTCAGTTATTAAAACTACATGTCTTCATCTGTATGTTTTTGCAGTACTTTGGGAGAAGGAAATAACTCACTGAACATGAGAACATTGTATATCAAGCAAACCAGTGTTATTTTAATTATTCTTTCACATTCATACTTTGTACCTAAATCCATACAACAGAACTAGAAATGGGAGTATACAATTTAAAGGTTCATAACGTATAACGATCAATATCAGATTTGACTTCACTTCAAACAGGTTGCATAATAGAGTGCGAGTAGGCGACAAACAGTTCATCATTGAATAAGGTGTTGTTCATTAATATCCCCCCTGACAATGGGGAAGATAAGCACATGAACTTGCCTAATGATGGCACAAGAAAGGGCTTATCAACAGTAACCACTATAGGTTGAAACTGTGATTATCTTGAAATCAATTGCTAAATAATTTCAATTTTAAGAGGGCGATGTTAAACAACTTCAATCAATTACTTGCAACCTTATGTCCATCAGATACATAATTATGAGAATCAATTTTGACAGAGAACAAAGTGAATATACTTCTGATAATACTTCTGATATTAATCAATTAATTGTTGCAATATTATGTTTGAAGCATGTTGACTGTCATGAAGCTTATCTCGCAGCATGTTCAAATAGTATATCTAAAAATAACGTTTGCAACATCGGCCGTAAATAGAATAAGATTTAAGTAAACTTGTTTCAGTGATCCAATATATAAATTGCGGGTCAAATTAGACAAGATATTGCATAGTGTACTTTAGGTCTCAGACATGCATTGCGTCTTAAACGGAATAAATTACATTGTACAGTTTTCATGGGAATCTTTATTCAACCATGTAATTGTTGCATACCTGAGACCTTAAGTACACAACTCTATTCAATATTTCTATACCAAATTATATGAGATACTTGTAATATCTCAAGTGGTGACAGATAAAACTCATTAGATGGATGGTGTACATCTCGAGGGTTTAGTGCAACAAAGGGCTATTTGCAATTTTGGCCAAAATGAGATTTTGGTATCAAAATGATCCGCACAAGATCAGGAACCTAATTATGAGAAAATAGTAAATTCACCTAATCAAAAAGGTTTGAATAGCATTTCTTTTAACTTGTCAAAACCAATAGGTGACAATGATGGGTACAAATCTTTAATTCACTTTTTCTCAAAATGACCGAAATGCAGATAGCCCTTTGTTGCACTAAACCCTCGATCCTATCCCTGCAAAACCATACCCTTGAAGAATCGATTATTGAACAAACAATAGCACATTATATGCCAGGATAGAAGCATATAAAGCCAATTCCATAACAGCCGTGAGATATGTTTTGATTACTCTTCCTGTGATTATCTGCGTGTTGTAACATTGAACTTCTTTGTTTCAATAATAAAGAAAATTTAATAGATATCATCTTTCATATTTAGAAGCATTATTCTATTAAATGAACTGGCAAAATGTTTATATCTCGCTGGAAATTCCTAAGAATCTGTTAGACTGTCCATGCATGCAATACTCGTGCCCCCTTGTGCTGACGTTCAATTAGGTGTGATGGTTATTTTATTGGAACATTGAGGACTGTGTTCAGCATTACCATCATACAAACAAACACCAAAACAAGATGAATGATATAGTTAATAGAATACATGCCATTGCTATTTACACACGGTTTCTGGCTTTTTATAACGTATGATGAAAATCAACCTTGAAACTGTTGCATTACTTCACTGTTGTTGCATTTCACTGTTGTTGCTTCAACATAATTCTAGTCTGTATGGCAATACCCATCTATGTTGCACAGGTAGAATAAGTATGTCCACCCACGTATTATACAAACACACTCAATAGTCAATCTGAAAGACAAAAGAGGAAATACAATTATGTAAATACATAACATTATACTAAATAGATAAATAATAAGTATGAGTGTTTAAAATTGAATCTCATTAAAATTAATCCAAAATGTATACCAAATAAAGCTGTATAATCCTTTGAACATTGAGATATTGGTACTGTAAAACAAGTTAATTTCGCGGCATGTTTTTTTCGCGAATTGCTAATCATCACTAGTTTCGCGGAAACTTAATTTCGCGAATCTAAAATTTAATTTACTAAAAATTATTTGCTACACGAAAAAAGACGTCAAGACTGCCGAATTTTGAACCCTACACTCAATTATAAAATAAGTACGATACGTTTTTGGCCGAATACTGAGCTATTCTGTGCCTTTCGTAGGCACAACAGTTACTAATTACTAACAGTATTGGTGTTTTTAGCACTCCATTTCTTCTATAACCCCCACTGACCCGATGGTTCAAGCAGGCATTACGCAAGTCAACCATCGCTATTCGGTTCTCTTTCGATGTTGAATTGCTACAGCAGCACAGACCGGTGCTGGTCCGCAAAAGAGGAAACTAACACTGACAGTACAAAATACGCACAGAGATGAATCTGTCGCGATATTACAGTGAGTAAATCAATCGCAAATACGACAATTCTAAACTGAAAAAGTCATATGTAACGCGATTTTCAACTGATATCATTGCAATGACTTTAAAAATGAATCGTGTGTGCCAATTAAGCTTTGTTTTTATGTACACTGGATACACATAGATACTGGTGGTTATCAATTTGAATCCAATGTAAAGGCTTCCGAATTATGCTATAATTTCTATCATCTTCAATCACATTAATTTGCGGCAATATAATTTTTGTGAATTTGAGCCTCTCGCGAAATTCGCGAAATTAAATTGCTCGCGAAATTAACTTGTTTTACAGTATCAGAAAATAGCCCACACTTTTCATTTTAGGCCTATCGAGATGTTTCTCTTTGTTTTCATTTTAAAGTATATTGTGTTTGCTGTAACTAAACGATTTAAAGGCCCTAAGGCGATGGAAAAAAGAAACCCTGATCTACGGGCCCGACAGCTCTTTTTATAGAACTCGGAGAACCATTTCTTTTCATGTGCAAATGAATGAATACATAATTTTATTATGAAGGGAAAAAAGAGAAAAAGAAGAAGAAAAAACCCAGCCAGACCGACCGACCTAACCTGAGAGGTACATTTGTCTGTAGAGTGTAGAACATGATTTCTTTTCTTTTTGTCGCCTTACCACTAATTGTTATATAATTGGCAATTGCCAATGGTAGTCACCTAACCAGACACAAGTGATACGTTTGACAGTTGGCATGGTTGGTGTGATATTAGATTTCATTGGGGATTCTAATATGAAAACCAAAATTCAATGTAAATTTTGAAATATCACTGAATTTATGGTGTACTTTCAATGTAGATTAGTAGGCTAAACACCACATAAACATTTTGGGTTGAAATCAGGTCACCAGAAATTTGTGATTGGCTACTTCTGAAAAGATTTAAATCAAGGATAATCTCAATTGCTGAAAAAGCGCAAATTAGGTCATCATCAAAAATTAATAGAATATTAAATATCTGTTATATACCTTATTACATGTGTGACCCAAAGGTAGGTGGTTATGCTGTGGTTTCTGTCACATCACCAATGTATTCTATGAGGTCCTTAGGAGTCATCAGTTTCTCAGCATGGTTGTCAGGAATTTCAAATCCTGAAAAGACAAAATACAGAGTAAGTTAATTCATGTTTGTATGCAGGCCTCGAAATAAGAAATGAAAAGGGCATGCAATTTAAGGCAATTTGAAAGGGGCACCAACTTTCTCCAAGGCAATTATGTACTTTTGAATGGAGTGAAAACAGCCAGAAATTGAGGGCATCAAGGCAACTAGGTGGGGCATTGATGTCTTCGAATTATTTGAGCCCTGTTTGTATGTACCAAGCTTCATAGCCAGCCAGATTAAGTATTTACATGTAATACCCTCATGCATTTTCGTGTTTTTAGTCCACAATTATTTAAGGTACATGTACCTAACTTTGCAAAATAAAATGAACATGATATAATTTATACATTCCTTTAAGGAATTCTGTTAGCTACATTGCGATACCTGGTTTCATGCTAAAAACTACAAGTTTCAAGATAAAGCATGATCCACAAAGCAATACATTCAAATGCAATGGGGTGCAGAATCTTTTTGCATGGGATAAGCATAATTTAGGGATTTGCCATATTATTAGAAATGTTTATCACTTTTCATAAACGGACACTTTGCATGTTACAGATTGAAAGAAAACACTGGGAACACATTGAACTACTGTCTTAGCTTTTGGGGATTTTAGGTTAACAAATTGATCAAAAGTTCTTAGAAGTTTGTTTTACGAATTTGGGATACTGTTGAGACATAATTTTAAGGGAAAAGATTTAAAACAATATTCCAGTGATTTAAATTTTACTCTTCAATATTTCTAGATAATTTACGAGTCAAATTGACTTGACAATAGTCCTAAGTAATGATGAAATGAATAGAACTTTGTAGTAAGCCTATGCCTAGGTCATGTGGGTGCAATGAGAAAGTACAAGGAATTTGGATGGTTTCCATTTTGAATATGAAAGTCATGGTGTTAAAATTTCTTTAAAAGTTAAAATACCCTTCAAAACATTATATTTTTAAAGATAAATAAAGAGATAAATTCTCAACACAATAAAAGTGCAAAAGTAAAAAACATGCTGAATGGTTAAAACCGGCAAAGCGCGAAAAATAACCACTTTACAGCATCTGAGAGAGATTAAAGAGACATCTTGCAACGTCCGACATGTATCGCATCGCAAAATGCTCCACAAGACAGCATGTTTGCGACGCAACTGTAAAGAGCCGTCGCATATTTTGCGATGCCATATTATTTCGACTAGGAAGTACGAAAAATGGCCAATGTTTCAATTAATTTCTGCCGTTTTAAAGGTAGATGACCCGATCACATTCCGATTTTCAACTTGAAGTTTTCTATTCTACATGAAAGGTCATCCTTAAAAAAGTCGTGTTCCAAAGTTTGAGTTGCATAGCTCTAATGGTTCTTATTTTAGACGCACAAGATGCTGTGAACTGTACCCTTTGAGTAGTACACAAACTATCTCGGTGGTTACTACCATTCGCGGTAATTCGACGTTATTTCATCGATTTCTCCGTAATTATACCGATTTAGGCTGTCAAATTTCAGTATGATGATGAGAAAAATACGAGCTTTCATATGATATGAAAATCTCCGTATGTTTGAAATAATTCTGTGTTACGAAAATGTGATCGGGTCATCTACCTTTAACTCAATTTTACGCCACAAGAAGTTTGTTTACATTCATGCTGGTCACCGCCATTTAATATTGCATGAGCAATTGCGATCTTTTGGTGGTCCTAAAACCGATGACATAATACTGCATGGTAAAACATACCGGGAACCATTCATGGTCAATTGTCCTGCAATTGGTATTGGAGTAGCAATTGGGGTACTACCCACAATTGTGATTTATAGACTCTCGCACACGTGTTAAGAAGCAAAGCGCACTATTATGGTGCTCAAAAAAGATTATCAAAAAGAATAACGATACAAGTTTTGTTTACATCGATAGAAAGGTATTCCCCTGTTTTGCAAAGGCCACATGTACGATCGAAGGATTTAACTTGACATTTAACTTATTTCCCGGAGTATTAATAGTTGATATTTGGGTGGATTTGATCAGTATTTTAAAGGGGCACTAAGAGATGTGTTGGAGGCCGCACCCCCAATTATGATAAAAACTGGGATTAGTATATTTTTATAATTGTATTACATGTATGAACTGACACCTATAAGGATTAAGAAAAATCAGCCCTCTTTGTACAAGAAAACGTCGATTCAAAAATGCTCGTAGAGCCGCAACGAGCATTTTACATCCGACAGTATCCCCCTGCAGTACGTGTGATACATAACGCTAACCATATTTGCATAGAGGGCGTTTTTCAATAAATAGCGATGATATTGTTTTAATCAAGTTTTGCTGTGTTTTTGTTAGTAGAAACAACAATAATGGCAATTTTTAATGTTCATCTTGAATTCTGAAGTAAATTTTTAAACATTTAAAATTTTCAACACCACTTAATGTCCCTTAAAGGTTTTTATTTTCTTAATAAAATTTCATGATTTTTCATTTTCCGTTTTCTAATCCCGATTTCCCACATTTGTATTGCCTATTAAAACTGCTACACAAAACTTAGGAATTGTGACACAAGTCAGAAAGTGCATAGCCGTTTTTGCTACGCAAAAATAAAGCCGAACGTCTGACGTTACATCTTGAAATTAGTTTCACTTGAGTGAATCCATTGACAAACAATCGCAAAAGTTATTTTGAAAGGAAGTCAAAACTGACAAAGTGCATTTGGTTATAAATAAATGAGCTTGATTTATTATTCATGAGCTATTTCCAGTGGGAAATTTGTACGAGGATTCAAAGAAGGCACATACTTTCTGGAATGAGCAAATGTTGCAGGAAACATGAATTTATTAACGAGAAGAGATTCAGCAACACATTTGTTCAACTCGAAGTGAAATATTACAGTCCAAGTTTTATATCTGGGATGAGTTTAACACCATAACCAAGGTGTCTTAAAGACTTTTAGTTGCTAGTGTTTCTACATCTACATGTAGAGCTATCAAAAATACATGTACTTTATGACAAACATCAATTATTTTAACTTCAATTTTGTGTGTGTTTAACAGGGTTGCACAAATCAATTTCTATTTATGAGCATGAGGTTTCAGAAAACCCCACTGGAATTATGAATGAAAGTATAGGATCTCCTTAATTATAGTTCAAGATAATTTACCCGCACTGTATACATGAACTTTTGAAATGAAACGGAAGGTTGATTATGATTTTAAATTTGGTCATTTATAAAATCATAAGGTAAAGGTTTTGGAAATTATTGAAAGGGTTTATCATGTTTCAGCATTATGTGCAACAACAATCACAAAGGAGCGAACACCATTGGCGATTCACATGCAGAAAAACATAATCCCTAAATAACAGTTGTCACCTGTTGATCTATTTCCATGTGTAAACCGTGTCTTCCCACAAAATAGTATTATTCTTACCAAATTCATCCTCCATCTTCATTATGATCTCAACCTGGTCAAGACTGTCAAGTCCTAGGTCCTTCATAAAATGGGTGGTAAGATTATCTGCTCCTAACTGAAGACAAAAACAGAACGGGAATGAAAATATATTACAATTATGATTGAAGTAGTTATTGTAATATTGAATGTATTGTATGTTTCAAATTAAATTATGAACCTAATTAGTTTAAAATAATTGAAGGAAAAACACCCTATAGATACTTTGTAACAGATTAACCCTAGTGCTAGCTGCTGGTACTGCACGCTTTCCCTTTTTATCTTGTGGCTCGATCCGGCAGGCTATCACATGGCGAAGAAATGCTCAAGTTTTTTGAGTTAGCGCAATCAGTATTAGGTGTCTAACTTCAATGCATGCGGCCCAGGTTCTATTCCAGGCACATGCGTGTACTGATTTTCCCCCGATAAAATTTGACCAGTATTGTCTCCTCTGATAGTTTCATTCCCAAATACACGCCTGGGGAGTTAGTGTTGAGATATACATGTAAATGCCTTCATTTATGTGAAACTACATGAGAGCCGCTGCTTCTCTTAGCTTGAAGTGGAATAGACTACATACTAGACCCCCATAAGGCTGTGGTCAGAATGATTTTTTCATGTCAACAATAATATCATACTTTAAAGCAGTGGCGTACCGACCGGGGGGGGGGGGGGGGGGCAGGGGGGGCAAGTTGGCCCCCCTGGCTCCAAATACCGGGACGCTAAATTCCCAAGACAGGGTCGCTAAATTTGCATAAGGAAAAAAAATAGGGCCTAAAACACTGAGGAATTGGCATTATTTGTTAACCGTTGTGCTTTTTTGAGTCCAACATTTTGAGACCGTGCGAAATTTTGTGACTGTGCGAAATTTTGTGACTATGCGAAATTTTTTGACCGTGCAATTTTTTTTGACCCTACCCCCCCCCCCCCCCCACCACTTACGTGAAATTCACGAGTTGAGTGACTGGGAAAAAATTTGGGGCATCCTTTTACGAAAATTTACCGGGAAATTTACGCCACTACCGGGACGACATACTTCTGCCCCCCCTGGCTCACATGCCGCGGTACGCGCTTGCTTTAAAGTATCAATATTGACAAATAAACTAGCAACTCAGTGAACATATGAAACATCAAAAATTACGGACATTCCAGTGCCTATACTTTGACACAGATTTGCATCTTTTGGGATTGTATTTTCGCCTGCAATCCAAAACTATTAGGGTCATTACTTTTATGTATGTCCAATAAGTGGGTTTTTTTATGTACACAGTTATAAAAGTGTCATCATGTAAACTTGTTTACTTTCAAAATCAGGCCCTTCGGCATTTTTTTCTGTCGATATATTGAATATTACACTGCAATTATGAGCGTTTACTTTTGGACAAACTGAAAGTAAACTCAAAAGTAAACGCAATTCTAAACACAAAAGTAAACATAAAAGTAAACGCAAAACTAAACGTTTTTTGAATTTTGCACCCAATTGACCTCAAAGCACGCTCCAAGTGAGTGAATATAATCACAGATGTTTCTACCATCTGTGATATAATGGGACAGTTATTGATTAGAGGCTGGGTGGAAAACAGCTTGCTTAGTTGTTTGGCTCACATAAGTGTTTAGTATTGCGTTTACTTTTGAGTTTACTTTTAGTTTGTCCAAAAGTAAACCCTCATAATTTGCAGTGTTATTGCGACAAGTCGGGATATGCTTTGTGTCGACATAACGGATGTCGACCACAGCCTTAAACCCCTATAGAGAGGCACACATTTAATACCAAGATAATATTCATGATTGTGGTGCTAAATGAAATCCTCAAAGGTGAAGCCAATTATTAAAAGAAAATTAATAGACCAACCTTTTCTGGCTCAATTTTGTCAAATAGCCTTAATACTAGCATGACTCTCTCCTGTATCTGTGCAAATGTCATGTCAGGTAACTCTGCATAATGACGTACTCCTCCAAGGGTGATGCATGGGGTGTAGACCTAAAGAGAGAAAAAAAGAAATTTCTGTTAGGTTAGGTTTCTGTTCTATTATTAAGCTGCAAGGTTAATTTTCGAACAGAATTGCTTTAACCTATAATCAGTTAATAATTTTTCGATCATTTCCAACGATTCCCATACGGCCTATAGGGCTAGTCCGTATAAGTCTTGATAGATACCTACCTATGGTACGGTATCAGACACAGGCAGTGACGTATCCATTGACAAACGAGCTTTATAAAAGGAGGAAGAGGAGAAGGAGGAAGAGGAGAAGGAGAAGAAGGAGGAAGAAGGAGAAGAAGGAGGAAGAAGGAGAAGAAAGAAGAGAAGGAGGAAGGGTAGGAGCATAGGCGGCGCAAATGGGGGGGGTGGGGGTACAGGTCACATCCCCATAATTTTCATTTGGGGGACATTAAAAACATTATGCTGGACCTTTTTAATGTTAAAAATGCCAATTTTTGCGCGCTTCACGTGTTTTAGTTCCAACGTTTCATTATTCAAGCTTAAAAGATGGCATCAGGTACATTTTTCAGGACCAATTTTTGTTCAAAACTGAAATTGAAACGTTAGCCGAAATTGAAATTTGTGCGCGCTTCACTACATTATAATGGTTCTCAAACCACCATATATATTCTAAATATTATGCGGGAATGTTACAAATGTCATACTAGACCTTTTTAGTTTTATAAATGCCAATTTTTGTGCACTTTGCCCGTATAAGTTTCAATGTTCAAGCTAATCAAGATGGAACGTTTTTCTGGAACATTCTCTTAGTTGAAATTGAATTTTTTGCGTGCTTCACTCACATTTTTTCTATAGGTTTCAACATTAGAATGGGTCTCGAACCCCATAACTAATATGTAGGGACGTTAAAAACGTCACACTGGACCATTTTAGTGTTATAAATGCCAATTTTTGCAAGCTTCGCACATATTAGTTTCGATGTTTCATTATTCAAGCTTAACAAGATGGCTTCAGGAACGTTTGACTGAACAATTTTGGTTCAAAAACTTAATTTTAGAGCGCTTTGCGCGCATTTTTTCTACAGGCAGGTTTCAACATTATAACAAATTACGAATTAGAAAAGGACGAAATAGCACAAGGACGAACGAAGTGGCAAAGGACAAAATGGGAAAGGACAAAATGGGAGAGGATGAAATGGTAAGGGACTAAATAGGAAAGGACCAATTGGCAAGAAGACCAAGTGGCACGGGGACGAAGGGGAATTTGGACGAAATGGGAAAGGATGAAATAGGAAAGGACTACGTGGTAAAGAACCAATTGGGAGAGGACGAAATGGCAAGAGGACGAAAAGGGAAAGGACGAAATGGCAATAATTTGGATGTTTTAAGGCTTTTTTAATGCACTTCGAGGGTTCCTGCTACATAATTTCTTGTTTTATGAGGCAGTTTAATGATTTTATCCACAAATTGTTTTTTAAAAAAAATACCCTTTTTTTAAGAGTTTTTTTAAACCAGTTTTGGAGAGCATTTGATGAGCTCTTTAGAAAAAAGAAACCAGAATTAAAGTGATAGAATGAAGTAGAAATGTTGGTGTGACCATCCTACTAATAGGTTAGGCCTAGGCTAAAATTAAAGTCGATTCTGAGTTATCCGTTACACGCCCCATCACTTTTTTCAAAATGTCAAGATTGCTAAAACAAATTCGTTGCTTTCATTAGAAAATAAAATTATAATTAGCCTAATACAGGGTGTCCCAAAAGTCTATGCACGACTTTGAAGCTTTGTATTTCACAAAATATAAGTCGTATTGAAAATATGAATACATATTTAGAAAGAGGAGATGTGGGAAATAATTTTGATACCAAACATTCGAGTAACATCTGTTTGTAATGCCACCCTAGAAGTAAAATATGTATTACTGCAAAAATGTAATTTTATACGTCATAGGAATAAAATTCATAAATCCATACCTATTGAGATTAACAAAAAAGACGGGTAGAGTTGGTTACACGGAAAGTGATCCGTCAATTGTAATGTTTAAACATTTTACATTACAGTGATCCCATCATAATAACAAACTATATCACACATAGTTTTCGTTTCTATAGTGAAATCTAGTTTAAATGTTTTCCATTTATACAGAGTGTGTGCTAATGCAAAAACACAGACCTAAAAAATGTAATAACGTAACAGAAAAGTGAACACACACATCACACAGCGAATAGATTTCTTTGCACTTTTAGCTGATGCATGTCTTATGACATCAATGTGACTTGTTGATCTACCAGTCTTTTTTCTACCACATCGAGACAAATCATGCACAGTTCCTGTGTTCAAAAATGTATCCACCAACTTAAGAATGGACATTCTTCCTGGTGCACGTTTCACTTTAAAATGTTTTCTGAACTTTTGTTGAGTAAGTTGAACTGAATTTGTTTCAGCGTAGAACCATACAATTTGTATTCTATGCTGTAACCCATCTTGAATGAAGACTTTTGCTGTGCAATGTTATCTACTATTATTTATGTTGTGAGTGACCGAGTTTGGTAATAACATTAATGTTGCAAGGTAAGCAGTGAACTGTGACTAATGCGCAACGTTGCTTTCATATCGTTAATTTATGCGCACCTGTTTTAGCAACAAATGTGTGGTACTTGGGTGGGTCTCACATGGCCAAAAACTTTCAACCAGTTTTATAATGTTGTGGGTTCACCAATAGGGTTGTGTTTGGTATCAAAATAATTTCCCAAATCTCGTCTATCAAAATATGGTTAAATTGATACCATATGATTTATATTTTATGAGATATGACTCTTCAAAAACGTGCATAGACTTTTGGGACACCCTGTATAATCTAAATATCCCTTTAGTTTAAACAAAAAGGCTAAAATTCAACTTGCTTTCCCAGGCCACGGCCACGGGCCCATAAAATGCCTGTTATAGAAGGGGTCGCACACTTTTAAAAAAAAATGCTTACAATGTTTTTCATTCTTGATTCATTGGATAGAACTTGAGAAAACAAAAGGATTGGTGGTTAAATGATCAAAATCGGTCAATGCAAAGCAAAGTTGTGTTCAAAAAACTGTCATGGGAAATGTCGCTTTTTACTATGGGGAAATGGTCCCAAAATGAGCAAGTAAACACACACTGAATGAAACGCCACATGAAAGTTAAGTACTATGAAATCAAAATTAAACAAGCTATTGAGATTCAAATAATATTTTGTTGCAGTTTCCATCATATTTTAATATTCATTAATTTGAAACTTTAAAATTTATTCCTTCTTCCCTCAAAATCAAAATAGACGTCAAAATGGCACTTCGCACTAAATAACCCCACCCTCTCTGCAAGCTAAAAAGTGACTAAGTCCAAAAAAGCATTGTTAATGTATGGGCTTCATAGAAATGATGCAAATTAATAAATTTACTGTAAATTACGACTCATTTTCAGAATCTTGAGTCAAAATAACTTTCAAAAGACCTGTTTGTGCATTTAATCACTTGAGATTGTTAAAAAAATAATAAAGAAAATGCTTCAAAGTTGTCTTTTAACCATGGTAATATGCAAATGAGCTTATTTCGCTCATTAAATATGCATATTTGAATTATCTCGAAAAGGAAACAAAATTTGTTAAAAGGGTAAATTGCACAAATTGAGTACTTGACTTGCGCTTTCTCAATTCTAATGTTTAAAGTGTATTCTTGAACAGCAATTATAAAAGTTGAAGGTTTGAAATATTTAAATGTCCATAGCTCCGCCTCCGCAGTGATATGCAAATGTGAACATTGTCAGAATAATTCGGACAATATTCAAGTTCCCATTGCCTGTTGACAAACACAATTTTGAACTGGTTTTCCTTAAATTTGCTAAGTGTGCTACCCCTAGTTATAGTTGGTAACTAGGGCTGGGAATTTCGGGTATTTGTGTACCCGGGTACCCGACTCATTTTCCAGACGGGTATTGAAAAAAAATATCGGAGTACAAATTTTGTTACCTAAACGGTCTCGATTGACCCCATACTTAACCCTCATGTGACCCCATATCATTTCCATGTAACCTCTATCTTGGTGTCACACTCACAATTAATTAAGATATATTTTCATTTTTCTAAACAACAAATGATATCACAAGCATAAGCCCACTTAAATTCAGTAAATTATTTAATACAGCAAGATACAATACAATATAAGGTCATGGCATTCACAAATGTATACATCAACTAAATGAGGTCAAAGGTCATACATGGGTCATGTTCCCCCGGTGTTCATGTTTCTTTTCTCCAAGTTTGAGGTCAATCGGGCAACTTTAATGATTTGACCTCTAGATGACCTTTGAACTCAGATGACCTTGGATGACCTCTAATTATTTTTGACATGTTCCCTTGGTGTTCATCGCACGATGTTAACCCTTGGTGACCTTTGACCTGGGATGACCTAATAACTGTTGACCTCAGATGACCTCTTTATTAATTTTAGACATGTTCACTCGGTGTTCAGTTTCTTTACTCCAAGTTTGATGTCAATCAGGCGACTTTTACGATTTGAGCTCTGGATGACCTTTGACCTGAGATGACCTCTAATTATTTTTTGACATGTTCCCCCGGTGTTCATTGCACAATTTAACCCCTTGTTGACCTGTGACCTTGGTTGACCTCTAATGACCATTAACCTCGGATGACCTCTAATTTATTTTATACATGTTCCCCCGGTGTTCATGCTTCTTGTCTCCAAGTTTGACGTCAATCGGGCGACTTTTACGATTTGACCTCTGGATGACCTTTGACCTCATTATTTTAGACATGTTCACCCGGTGTTCATGTTTCTTGTCTCCAAGTTTGACGTCAATCGGGCAACTTTTACGATTTGACCTCTGGATGACCTTTGACCTCAGATGACCTCTAATTTATTTTAGACATATTCAACCGGTGTTCATGTTTCTTTTCTCCAAGTTTGAAGTCAATCGTGCAACTTTTATTATTTGACCCCTGGATGACCTTTGACCTCAGATGACCTGTGCAAATTAGATCCAAAAAATAATCACCCGGCATTCATGTTTCTTTTCTCTAAGTTTGACGTCCATCGGGCAACTTTTACGATTTGACCTATGGATGACCTTTGACCTCAGATGACCTATGCAAATTAGACCCCAAAACAAGCAGCCACATCTTTTGACCATGGCCTACCTATCGCTGAAGGTTTGAAGTCAATCCGTCCATCCGTTCAAAAGATACAGCATTCGGGAAAAAGGCTAACCAAAAGGCACACACACACACCCCCACCGACAGACACACATTACATGGTGACAAAATCCCCTTCTGGTTTTACAAATCAGGGATAACAAGGTATTTATTTTACAAAAAACTGGTCAATATCCTAAAATGAAATTAAAGGCATATTATGTGATCTTTTCCAGATAGCGCCCTCTATTCATTATTTATTTTTAGAAAGTAGATTTTCTTGCAGATTTACATTTCTGATCATAAATCATACATACATTCCAAGTTACAGAGCGATACGATTCCTAATTACCTCAAAATCATGGTTTTAGAGTGAATTTAGAGTAAAAATATAAACTGTCAGAGTTATCCGACAGTTTATTTTCACTCTAAAATCATGATTTTGAAGTAATTAAGAATCGTATCGCCCTGTAACTTGGAATGTATGTACGATTTATGATCAGAAATGTAAATCTGCAAGAAAATCTTCTTTCAATTTTTTTTTCGATGTTGAGGGCGTTCCCTGGAAAGATCACATAATATACCTTTAACAGACGACACAAAGGAAATATGAAAAAGAAGATTTAGACAGTGTATGATGTATTTTAACAAAAACTCTTTGTTTTAATGCTGGGCCCACGTTTCTCTCTGAAACCGGCATCGTCTGACTCATTTATTCTATCCCATGAGGCCCCACCTGTGTATCTCAACATTTGATGATTAACCCGACTAAAAAAACTAGTGCTGTTATCGATACAAAATTTTGTATCGATATGTCGTCAAAGAAAACTTCGACATGTCGATATATTATCGATAAAATAACTTTTTGGTTTCCGAATTCTGCAACTATCTTCACAAATCAAAAACGTCAGATAAAACCTGATCAGATCGGGAATGGGAGAAATATTCCTATCAATGAATGATGTACCCCACCAATAAATAACTTTGAAAATTGGCCGAAAAAGTCATTTAAAAACGTTAAACGAAGACTAAAATGAACAAATTCCGAATTAGTCGCCAGCTTTTAATTGAAGAAAATCATCCTTTACACATGCGTGTGACATTGTGCTTCGGATTTATTCGATTTCCCTTCGGCCTTTTCCGAAACCCGATATGAATGACGTATTGCTACGGAAACCATCCTTACGCATGCGTGTGACAATTTGTCCAATCATAAATTTTACTGCGGGGTTTTATAAATTTATTTAATTTTCCGGAACCGGTCCGAATGACGCAATGCCAATAACATGTGCTCGGAACTCATCTCGAAAGGCACAGTTCCACAGTTCACCAGATGTGGATTAGGCCCCTGATTGACCATTGCGCTCTATGAAAAACGTGGTTGTTTATTTATAAATACAATACGAGTGGCATTCCCCGATGGCGTTGTTATTCAGTATGAATTATTTTGTTACTTGCGGGATTTGTCAGGCTTTCACCGAGGGAATGATGCACGGTACGGCCATGCACGCGTCAATATACATTGTATCATAATTTGTAATGAATTGTAAGTGAATGGGGAATGTGCGGAAAAATTAAAAAAGCATGTAAAACCCAATTAAAATTCATATCCTTTCTTTTCGATATACGAAAATATGTATCGACATGTCGTATCGTATGGAAAATGTTGCGACAAGCGACACATCCGACAATCGATAACAACACTAAAACGAGAGCATCAATGATGCAGAAGCTCATCTAGCGACAAGCATTTATTTTCATGTATCCATTATAGTGACAAGCTATCAATTTCATGTAGTGGATAGATTGAGCCCATATGAATTGGTCGAGCTATGAGTTTTTTTTAAATATTTTTAAAACTCATAGCGAGACCAATACATATTCAGTGTAAACCATCCACCATCATTATTAAGTTTTGGACACAATGTTATTCACACGTGGACAGTTCAAAACATAATAGTGTATGAAAAAGAAAGGTCAATTGTGTTGTTTTCAGTTTATTTTACAACTTGACCCAGTCCCTGTATTTGTTCCGCCATTTTTAAAGATGGCGGCCATATAGAGGGACGCGGGGACCCAGTCTAGGGGACCCCTAAGATTAATTTGACCTTCGTATGTGACCTTTGACCTCTCTCATTCATATATGATGGTATGCGTGTTGATCATATCCCAAAGTTTGATCAACTTTTCAAATGAGACCCAAATGTGCTACATGGTCAGCATATTCTGCAAATTGACCTGAGATGACCTTTGACATTGGTATGTGACCTTTGACCTCATTAAGATATGAAGGTTTACATGTTACATCTATCTATAACCCAAGTTTAGTTCCAATTGGACTTCAAATTTTCAAATGAGACAAAATGTGATACATGGTCAGCATATTCTGCAACATGACCTGAGATGACCTTTGACATTGGTATGTGACCTTTGACCTCATTAAAAATGGATGTTTTTATAATCTATAACCCAAGTTTGGTTCCAATTGGACTTCCAACTTTTCAAATGTGATGGGTTAAGTTAGCCTATTTTATAACTTGCCATGAGATGACCTTTGACTTTGGTATGTGACCTTTGACCTTTTTACAATATGAAGATTTACATGTTACAACTATAACCAATGTTTGGTTCCAATTGCACTTCAACTTTTCAAATGAGACTAAATGGGCTAATTTAGACTATTTTACAACGTGACACGAGATGACTTTGACTTTGGTATGTGACCTTTGAACTCCCTCATTCATATATAATGGTTTGCGTGTTGATCTATATCCCAAAGTTTGGTTCCAATTGGACTTCAAATTTTCAAATGAGACCCAAATGTGCTACATGGTCAGCATATTCTGCAACTTGACCAGAGATGACCTTTGACATTGGTATGTGACCTTTGACCTCATTCAAATATGGAGGTGTTATTGCTACATCTATAGGCCAAGTTTGGTTCCAATTGGACTTTAACTTTTCAAATGAGACTAAATGGTCCAATTTAGCATATTTTATAACATGACATGAGATGACCTTTGACCTTGGTATGTGACCTTTGACCACATTCGAATATTAAAGTTTACATGTTACATCTGTAACCCAAGTTTGGTTCCAATTGGACATCAACTTTTCAAATGAGATTAAATAGGCTAATTTAGCCTATTTTACAACTTGACATGAGATGACCTTTGACCTTGGTATGTGACCTTTGACCTCATTAAAGTATGAAGGTTTTCATGTTACATCTATGACCCAAGTTTAGTTCGAATTGGACTTCGAATTTTCAAAGGAGACCCAAATGTGCTACATGGTCAGCATATTTGACCTTTGGATGTTCTTTGACCTTAAATGACAGTCCCTGTATTTGTTCCGCCATTTTTAAAGATGGCGGCCATATAGAGGGACGCGGGGATCCAGTCTAGGGGACCCCTAAGATTAATGTGACCTTCGTATGTGACCTTTGACCTCCCTCATTCATATATGATGGTATGCGTGTTGATCATATCCCAAAGTTTGATCAACTTTTCAAATGAGACCCAAATGTGCTACATGGTCAGCATATTCTGCAAATTGACCTGAGATGACCTTTGACATTGGTATGTGACCTTTGACCTCATTAAGATATGAAGGTTTACATGTTACATCTATCTATAACCCAAGTTTAGTTCCAATTGGACTTCAAATTTTCAATTGAGACAAAATGTGATACATGGTCAGCATATTCTGCAACATGACCTGAGATGACCTTTGACATTGGTATGTGACCTTTGACCTCATTAAAAATGGATGTTTTCATAATCTATAACCCAAGTTTGGTTCCAATTGGACTTCCAACTTTTCAAATGTGATGGGTTAAGTTAGCCTATTTTATAACTTGCCATGAGATGACCTTTGACTTTGGTATGTGACCTTTGACCTTTTTACAATATGAAGATTTACATGTTACAACTATAACCAATGTTTGGTTCCAATTGCACTTCAACTTTTCAAATGAGACTAAATGGGCTAATTTAGACTATTTTACAACGTGACACGAGATTACTTTGACTTTGGTATGTGACCTTTGAACTCCCTCATTAATATATGGTGGTTTGCGTGTTGATCTATATCCCAAAGTTTGGTTCCAATTGGACTTCAAATTTTCAAATGAGACCCAAATGTGCTACATGGTCAGCATATTCTGCAACTTGACCAGAGATGACCTTTGACATTGGTATGTGACCTTTGACCTCATTCAAATATGGAGGTGTTATTGCTACATCTATAGGCCAAGTTTGGTTCCAATTGGACTTTAACTTTTCAAATGAGACTAAATGGTCCAATTTAGCATATTTTATAACATGACATGAGATGACCTTTGACCTTGGTATGTGACCTTTGACCACATTCGAATATTAAAGTTTACATATTACATCTGTAACCCAAGTTTGGTTCCAATTGGACATCAACTTTTCAAATGAGATTAAATAGGCTAATTTAGCCTATTTTACAACTTGACATGAGATGACCTTTGACCTTGGTATGTGACCTTTGACCTCATTAAAGTATGAGGGTTTTCATGTTACATCTATGACCCAAGTTTAGTTCGAATTGGACTTCGAATTTTCAAAGGAGACCCAAATGTGCTACATGGTCAGCATATTTGACCTCTGGATGACCTTTGACCTTAAATGACCTCCGGATGACCTTTGACCTTAGATGACCTCTGGATGACATTTGATGCCCTTGGAGTTATTTTTGACATGTTCACCCAGTGTTCATTGCCAGATATTTAACCCCCTTGTTGACCTTAGATGACATCTAATGACCGTTGACCTCGGATGACATCTAATTATTTTTAGACATGTTCACCCGGTGTTCATGTTTCTTTTCTCAATGTTTGAAGTCAATCGGGCAACTTTTACGATTTGACCTCTGGATGACCTTTGACCTCAGATGACCTTGAATGACCTCAAACTATTTTTTGACATGTTCCACCGGTATTCATGTTTCTTTTCTCCAAGTTTGAAGTCAATCGGGCAACTTTAATGATTTGACCCCTGGATGACCTTTGACCTCAGATGACCTATGCAATTTAGACCACAAAAATGTTCACCTGGCGTTCATGTTTCTTTTCTCCAAATTTGACATCGATCGGGCAACTTTTACGATTTGACCTCTAGATGACCTTTGACCTCAGATGACCTATGCAAATTAGACCCACAAAAGCAGCCACAGTTTTTGACCAAGGCCTACCAATCACTGAAGGTTTGAAAACAATCCGTCCATCCGTTCAAAAGATACAGCATTCGGGGAAATGCTAACCAAAAAGGCACGGACGGACGGACGCCCATTGACTTGACAAAATCCCCTTCTGGTTTTACAAACCAGGGGGATAAAAATAAGAAAACAAAACAAAAACAAAGAAATCTTGCATTCCATGATTCAGAGATTTTTTCCAGTGACGAACTCGTAAATATGCTGTGCTGTTTCTACGGTTTGACCAAGAAGTAGTCTACATTGTGTGTAGCCCCAAGAATGGTAGCTTTACTATCGTTCATGCTTCACTATACTACAGCAACACCATCCTTCATTGACATCTGACATTGCGAAAATTTTGAAATCATCATTTGCACATCAATAACTAAAATCTATCAAAATGGATTTACAATGTTATTCCTAGAACTCTAGTCTTAGTAATACATTGAGTTGATCAAGCATCCCCATTTTGGGGAAAATATTAAAGTGAAAAATCGGCAGTGCTGAAACTCAATGTGAATTTCGCAAAGGTAGCCCCAATTCTGTTTGCAGTCACCTCATGAATTTCAAGTAAGTGGTGTGGGGGGGGGGGGGGGGGGGGGGGGGGGGCAGGGTGAGGTCAAAAATTAAAAAAAATGTTGCACGGTCCAACAAAACAATTGCAGTCCAAAAGGTACAGCATATGAACGTATGCGACAGGCTTTATAGTCAATTCTGTGCGATTCAGTAGAAATATGTTGGTGATCGGAAAGTGTAAAGCATCTCGTCAAGGAAATAAACGTATTGTTAAACATTTTAATTGATACATTTTTGAGATGGGAGATTTTATATGCTCGGCGGGCGTGCGGGAGAAAGATTGTCTACTAGGCGGCTTAATGCGGGCGAGTTGACAGCCCTGCCAAAGTTTCACTAATTTTATTCAGAAAAGTTGACAAATATTGATGACAATATGTGACCCCGACTCAAGACTAAGAGTCCTTTTCATCATAATTAATCATCATGGCTCTCTGTGTTTCAGAGCTACCTTTAATTTTTTATTTTAAAGATACATGATTATTATTTATTACTAGCATAGGGCCTTATCATTTAGGAATGTAATTGTTTGTATTGACAGAATTAACTCCTCCTCTGAAACTTCCTTTGTTTATGTTTCGTAGATTGACTGAGTGATAGACTATACATATTATTAGTACCATGATGTATACAATTACAACTAACAACACGTCAGTCCTACAGGCTACATGACACAGGGCTGGAGTTGCACAGTTAAACACAGTGACAGTCTGTGTATTCAAGCTCACTTCGCGTCAAAAGCAAAACTACCGAATCGGAATTGTGCAAAACTTTTCCACATTTCGTGACAGTAATGAGTACTAGTACAACCAAAGACTGTGTGTAATGCCTTGGTACAACAAATCATACTTAGTGTTAGCACCAACGGACGCATATCATATATGCCATATGGGTTTCCTGTACGGAGTACACAGTTCATAATTCGGCAGTTTTGCTAAATAACAAATCTCGCTTCTTTTAAAGTCACCATACTTGGTCATTCCTTACATTTGCCAGTTTAAAACAAAGGGGTAGTTGCAAAAACGTTCCCTTAATTGATTAATAGTTTCCATTCGTTGACTTGTGTTATCCAGAACTTTCAAATGTGAATACCGAATTTCACACATGATGTTGATCGGACAAGTGAATGAATGAACTGAGGAGAAGAATGTGTTTACCAACTCGGCCCACACACCAACTGGGCCCATTGCCGACTCGGCCCATTTACCAGCTCGGTCCATTACCGACCGACTCGGATCACACACTTTAATTTGGTTAACGGAAAAAAGAAAGGAAGGGAGTCTCGGAGTGGGAGGAAGAAAAAAGTTGAAGAAGAGAGAGAGAGAGTAAAGGATAATGAAAACGTGAAAAGAGAATAAATAATGTGGAGTGATGTGTAGGAGGAAAAGGACCGTAAAATAGGTGATTGCCGGGTCGCTAAAGTACTCTTGGTTCATCAATTTTTGTTTAAAGGGGCATAGTAAGAGATCCTTCATGAAGGGAGCTCTTAATTCTTTCAGAAGTTGGGTTTTTCGCATACGTAATGCTTATATACGCACTAATTACCACCCAAAATTATAGAGCTTTATTCGCAGTATTTCATGTGAAATTCATGGATTTGATAGCGTTTTGAGTTTCGCTATTTGATCACCTCAAAACTACTCAAATTCATCTAAAAGGCCACAGATGGCTTCTTACTTATTTGTTTCATGTTTTTTTCAAAATAACCTTTGAAGACCATCCATGTTGTGTGATGCATAGTCATGACCTCCCTGTTTCAATTCGTGGTGATTTTTGAACTAAAATACAAAAAAGTAAAATACCAATATACCTTCGGAAATGCTGAGAAAATGTTTTTTTTCTTCATTTTTATTGATTTTTTTGAAGAAATCTTACATGAGAGTGATTCTATGTATATCATCTATCTAAAGAAGGTGAAAATATTGAATTTCATTTTTGGAGAAATCTCTCCGTGTCCCTTCAAGTTTAAATTAAAGCTGCATCTCCAATATATCCCCATCGAAAAATCACAACGACATCGAGAGCTTCAAGTATCGATTTAGCTATGTGTTAATAATTATTATTATATGAAATTGTCACTTTTATTGAAAAAACTCGATCAGAATTAGAAATTCAGTGACGATGCTATCGTTTGATTTTGTATGAAGCCTATTAAAGTGTTATATCATTGAAACTAATTTAAATGAATTTGTTTGATATATGATAATCAAGTTGAAATAGTTTACTTTTTAAAGAAGTCTAATCAAATAGCAGTCGGCAATGGGCCCAGTCGGCAATGGGCCAAGTCGGCAGTGGGCCGAGTCAACTTGTCACCGTTTTGCTTTTAGACTTTTCCTAGTCGGATTGGCATTGCGCATGTGTTTAATGTATGACCTTAGCCTATCTACACCACGCCCTCAATCTGCTCAATCAGTGGCCTCCTCACTACATACTTCTGCTGCTATCAAGCAGCAACGAAGGATATAACCTAGTTTCCATATATGGTACATCGACGTCAGTTTTTAGGTATTTGTGGGTGTCTAGAAACTATAAATCACAAGATTTCTATAAATAAATCTTATCTTAAACCTTATAGAATGGTTTCAAAAGGCTCCAATGGGGGAAAAAAGGTCGATTTCTCCCAAATTAAGACGCAAAAACAAAAAAACGAATTGGACATCGATTTTGTATTGTAACACTACAACAAATGACACACATTCCCAGCAGTTTCCACATTGCGTTTTCTCAGAATAAACCTTAACATTAGCCCATTTAGCCAGCCCTACAAAATGCCAGCGACCTTAACTTGACATTAGCCGCGCGGCAGCAAGAGCCCCATCCTACTGTAAGGTAGGTAGGATGAGCTAAAAAACTAAGAATGTTTTAAATGAATATTCTTTTAATATGCAAATATGGTTCGCGTTATGTATCACGCGTACTGCAGGGGGATACTGTTGGACATAAAATGCTCGTTGCGGCTCTATGAGCCGGCATTTTTGAATCGACGTTTACTTGTACAAATAGGGCTATTTTTCTTAATCCTTATAGGTGTAAGTTCATGCATGTAATACAATTATAAAAATATACTAATCCCAGTTTTTATCATAATTCAGTTTCAGTTTTATTTACCAATAATACATATACAATAATTTAATTTAATAATTGAGGGCGCAGCCTCCAACACATCTCTTAGTGCCCCTTTAATACATAACTCTCTATTCATGACTGAGCACCAGCAGCGAAATAATATTGCGCCATAATTATCCCATAATAATCGCAGACGTGCTAGGCATGAGCATTTAACATGTTTTGATGTTGATTCAATATAATTTTCAGATGTTTCACGATCGGTCAAACATACGTTATGCAGCAGAATCAAGGTTTATTTAACACATTTGCATCCCAGCTATCATCGCCGCGCCAGCTTCGGAAAATAGTATAAGCAGCTAAAGAAAAGACGATGATTTCCACTCGATAGAATTCCACCACGTTGTTATCCCATAATAATCACACTTGGACCCCGGTAATTAGTTAGTGTCGGACAGTGTGTGGGAAGACCATCAGCGCAGGGAACCAGTGTAACCGTCTGCTCGCGAAATTGTATAAAGTTGCCGTTCTATTTGCAAATCCACTAAATTCAGTTATTAACACGACGAATGTCGCAGATTTTACAAAACTCTATCATTTGTTTTATATTATTTAAACCATTTCTCCACAATTGTAACAACATATGTGTTCATATTTTCATATCCAGATCTAATATACATTTTAAAGCCATCTGGGTACAAATACTGATTAAAGATACATGAGAAAGCAATTCATAGACTCTATCAAAAGACCTAAATCTGAATTCAAATGTCAACATCCCAGGATGTTGACAAAAAGGAGAGAGGGGAGAGAAAGGGGGAGAAGGGGGAGAGAGCACAGGTATTTGCCCAAGTAAAGGGGTCTATACAACAGTCTATATGCGCTCCCCCCCCCCCCCCCCCTCCCAAATAGCTTGTATAGAGCCAAAATGTACCTTATCCCTAACTCTACCCCCCACTTTTTCAGTAATTTTTGTTCAACGTGGAAACTTAACCAAAATATCCCACGGCCACCGATCCCCCCCCCCCCCCCCCCGGATTTGAACCATGGACCTCCAGCACCAGCAGCTTGCGATTCCCCACTACACCCACAGATGTCAAGTATATGGGCTGGGTCCATTTTTTCATCGAAAAACTTCCACGTCAGGTGGTACCAACTTGCGCAGTTGTGGTATTTTGTGGTATATGGTAGGGTTAGGGTTAATCCAATTGTGAGGGGGGCACATCCCCCGTCCGAACTCTCCAACCATCTGTACTTAAATCAAGGAAAATATCGGTATAAATGCTCAACTTCTAGAACTTCTTGCATTGATAAAAATCATATTGAATTGATTGGAAAAGTAGGTGGTTTTTCAATAAAATATAATATTGGTCAAAAGTATACGCCAGATGATCGCACCAAAATGGGTTCAATTTCAACAATGAATTACAATTGAAAAAAAAAATCCAATTGTGATGTGGCCCCCTTAGGCCAAAAAAAAAAAGTGTTTGTTTGTCCACGTCCGACCGACCGTCTACCTTGGTGCCGACCATATTATTTTTTATTTTCTATTATTTTTTAAAACAACTTTTTGAGCAATTTAAATGGCCAAACGGACCGTTTTATTCCTGATTTCGTACGCTATAATGAATCTGGTCTTTGGCCAATTCCATGAAATAGTGGACATGGCAGTCGAAATTTTAAATTTATCCGAACCATACAAATTTGGTCTCAAATGAAAGCTGAAAGTCTAGATTTAGTGAATTTTTAGTTGAAATAAAAAAATTGCGTCGTTTGGTATGTTAAATATTGGATTATGCAAATGAGTTATTTTCCCCTAAAAATGGGGTAAATTATATGAAAAATGAATACACCCTGTATGTAAGAAACAAATGTAAAACATCCTCTTTTTTATGTGTGTGTAACATTTAGACTGTATGAAACAAGTCCAAAATGTTTTTTTTCTCATAATTGCGGCATTTGTTACACTTCAGCGGCTTCTGGCATTTTGCCTTCAAATCTGTCCTTCCGTTACCATAAAAGTAGCTAAAGTTAGTATATTTTTAAAAATTGAAGAGAGATTAAAAAAAAAAAAATACGCACAGCAAGTTTAGGTAGGCCTACAGTATAAAACTATTCAATTCAGTTTTGGTATTTCCCCTTATTAATTAGAACTAATTAATACTTGTCCTTCCGTTACCAAACTATGGTAACGGAAGGACAAAATATGGTAACGGAAGGACAAAAAGGCTGTCATTTTTTGTGTGTACTGCCACTTATAATCAAATTATCTTACCAATTTGTGATGTTGGTGTATTATGTGATGTTGCTAAGTGTTAAAGATAATTGCACAACTCTATTTAAGTGGCTTTATTGTTATGTTAATGATCCTTGCCATTGCCTATAATAGTCTGACGAATTAAGCTTGTTTCATATTACCGGTATTATGCTAATGGGCAAGGTTCCTCTTCAGGCCCTATTATCATCTTGTGTGCATTCAAGAGTCATTCCATGCCAATTGGGACAGGCACCTCACCATAGGTCATGGATTTTGCTCATATTTCACTCAAAAGTACTTTAGGTGGTTCTATAGAGGAGGTCGAAAGGAAAAAATTCAAATTCCATTCTGTTCGGTCGCTATGGTCTTACAAAGTTCGACGACCTTTGCTAAGAATGGGCTATTTCAATGTTCCGCAGTTTAAAGTACCTACTTTATAGGAGTTTTCCTCAGCAACTAAAGAACTTGTGAGCTTAAATTTGTTGTGGGTTTGGTACTGTCCAGCCTGCTCAATACTGAAACATGTGAAAAAATAGGTTTTGCGCTAAGCGCTTCGTTTCAATTTTAGGGGCGGTCAACAATGGCCCTTCGAGCTTTCGGACATGACTTTATCAAAATGTTTGTGGGTGGATGGTACAGCCTCTATAACATTAGGGACCTTATTAGTCATGTTAAATGTACTCATGACCGGTGCCCAATAATAACAAAAATACCAAAAAAGACCAAATCACATGCCCCATCCCCCCAGAAAATGGACCCCTCAAAAGTGGTCCAGCCACAAAAACGTTGTAAATCGGTCCAAATTCAAGGTGAAATAACTTGATGCGGCCACCTTGTATGCAATTCTAGTCTTTTGCATGCAAAAGAGTATGTTTAAATGTTATTAGAAATGTATGTTTCGTATTGTATTTCTGATATTAATACTATGAACGAGACGACACAAAATTGGTTGAAAAGTTCGGAATCTGGCAAAAATTATGAGTTTGGGCTCAAATGATGATTTCCAGGGGGCATTTTCTCAAGAACTAGATCAATTGAGACCATTTAATAAGGTCTGAGTGTTGTCCAGCCAACCAATAACTGGAATATGTAGAGATAATAAGGGTCACAAACTCTATTTAGGATTTTAAGTGGTCAAAATGGCTTCTCGTCATTATTGGTCTTTTGGTGTATGGGATTTACAAGTTTTCAGTTTTATCATTAGGCCCCGGCAATAATAAGTGGAACTATTTAAAACTTAAATTACTTGCTTTTGTTAATTGATTTAAATTATATTAATTAGCAATCATGATATTAAGCTATTTTAGACTACACACAGAAAACACTATGTAAAAAAATTACACAAATTATGTAAAAAATACACAATCTGTGTAAAAATAGAACTCCATAATACTATGTAAACAGTGTGTTAAGCTTTTGCATAGGAATTTACACAAGCTTGGGTATATATTACATGTTTTATATAAACTCTTACATATTAATTATGGAGTTCTATATTTACATAATTTTTTACATAGTGTTTTCTGTGTGTAGATAAGGTACCTTGCACATTATAGTTAGGCTTCTTGGTTTACTCTGATATAATGCCTACCTATAAATGGCAATTTTTCACCACTTTTTGATCTGGAGACCTACATGTACAGTTAAACAGTCTGGATAGTAACTTATTATGTGGCATTGTTTTAAATGCCCAAACTGTTATAATTAATAGATATTTTTGTCAATTGTTTACTTGCCTTTATAGTTTATAAATCCATATAAAATTTGGAATAAAAAACAACAACATGAAAATTCGCCAGGATTCATGTGTATAAATGTAGAAAACGTATTTCACAAATCGTTAATTAGTCGTACTGTTTAATTAGTGATTTTAATTAGTTCAATTACCAATTAGAATACATGTACTAACTACTAATATTGTATTAGTATTCAGTCATGTGATTAACAGTGTTTTTTGCACATTCCAGCTTATTGAATCAACCGTAATTTGTATTATCACTATGTAGTTCACTTTTAGTACTAAATGTATAGGGAATTTCACACGTCCTTCCGTTACCGTCCTTCCGTTACCGAATCTTTAATTACGTTTGGCTATGTTTTAAGTAAACGCAATGACATTTTTTTTAAATGAACAGTGTCAAAGTATTGCCAATACCAGAGGGATCTCATAAAATAACATTAAAATAACATTGACTCACAAACTTCAGAGCGTTTTCGCAATATATGGTGGTAGTGAAAAACCAGTGTCCATTTCACCGTCCTTCCGTTACCGCCCTCATTAATATGCATAAGTCGTAAATGAAAGACAATGTTGATGAATTTTTTAATGGATAATAAATGTTTTAGCTACACTTATATGATTAAGGTATAAAATTGACTTCAGCAAATAAAGTTTTTCTGAAACAAGTGTTTGCAAGCTGAAAATTGTGTCTGATTTGTCCTTCCGTTACCGTGGAATTGGCCCTTTATAAACACCATCCCCAATGCGCAGAACCTGCTTAATTGGAGTATAATGATCCAGATCCAAATCCAGAAGTATAAAAATAATTAATAGTGAATAACAACGCCATCGGGAATGCCAGTCGTATATTGGTAGGCCTATTTATAAAAAAAACCCATGATTTTCAGAGAGCGCAGTTGGTCAATCAGAGACTTAATCCACATCTGTGGAACTATGGGGAACTGACGTGCCTTTCGAGATGAGTTGCGAGCACATGTTATTGGCATTACGTCACTCGTACCGTTCCGGAAAATTGAAGTAAAATGTGTGATTGGACAAATTGTCACACGCATGCGTAGGGATATTTTTCGTAGCAATACGTCATTCGTACCAGGTTTCGAAAGAGGCCGAAGGGGAAATCGAATAAAGCCGAAGCACGATGTGTCACACGCATGCGTAAAGGACGATTTTCATCAATTAAAAGATGGCGACCGTATCGGCCAGCTACTTCAGAATTTGTTCAATTTAGTCTTCATTTAACGTTTTTAAATGACTTTTTCGGCCAATTTTCCCAAGTTATTTATTGGTGGGGTACATCATTGATATGAATATTTCCCCCGTTCCTGATCTGATCAGGTTTTATCTGACGTTTTTTGATTGGCGAGATAGTTGCAGAATTCGGAAACCAATTATATTTTATCGATAATATATCGACATGTTGAAGTTTCCTTTTACGACATATCGATACAAAATTTTGTATAACTATAACAGCACTACTTTCACATATATATATTTCTAACATAACTTCAACACTCGTTGTTTCACTTTCTGAAAATTTTCAATCATAATAAATGGCGGCGACCGACATGACAACATGTTCATTTGGTTAGTTGAACCATGGACTTATCTGATAAGTCCATGTTTGAACAGTTGTAGGCCTAAAGGCTAAGTATTACAGTACAATTCTAACAAACTCATGAAAAAGAGTTCAATACTATCAAATGTGTTTTGTGTTTGGACGACTTCAATTCACAGTATTCATGCCCATTCCCAAACACAATTTAAAAAAAAGAAAGAAAAAGAATATCCGACCTACCGACCCTACATGTACCTTTTTCGGACCCTCTATGGACAAACAAACAAACAAACAAAAATTGCCTTATACTCCCCCTGTCTGCGCTAGCGCAGCGCGGTCCGCTTTCGTCACACTTTGGTCGATTATTCAAGCACCACTTTCGTCACACTTTGGCCAATTATCATTATTTAGATATCAGTAATCATGTCAATTCAAGAGTAATTAATTTCCATAAAAAAAAATCCTGGATCCACGCCTGCTTAGGCTGCTATAGGCATACATTGCTATTTGCTATATTGCTTTTATTCTTTGCACTTCACTTTTTTGAGATATCCTCTTGTATCAATTTTCTGATCCTTGTGTTTTGATAGTCCATACTGATACTGTACCCATATCCATATGAGGCCAAATAAAAAAAATTACCAGTTTCTTGTCCCCGCCCGCTTCCTTTTTGCCGGCCACCTCCTTTTTTCTTTTTTTTCTTTAAAAAAATAAAATAAAATAAAATAAAATAAAAACACTTGTATGTCTGTATGTCTGAAAGAAGAGACAATGTTAAGTCAAACAAATTTATATACATCTGTATTTTGTCTTTCTTTGTGTTTTCAACAAAGTTGTAGCCAATACAAGTCCGAAAACGGTGTTAGAAAAGGTGGCTGTCATTTAAGAAACAACAGCAAAGTTGGAAAAAGGTCGAAAGCGGAAGTTTTTTGTTGTTGGAAAATCAGTCCGCCATTTTGGATCCGCCATTTTGGATCCGCCATTTTGATGAAAGAAAAAAAAAGGAAAAAAAAGGGGCCTCCTTCCTTTTTTCAAAAAGCCCGGACGAGAAACTGTTTTGTTTTGGCCTGATATGGGTACATGTTAAAGCAACTCTGTAAAGTGGAACCAGAACTGTGACTTCTAGGAACACTTCTAAAAGTGAGCTATCATGTGACTAATTTACATAAATAATTAATGTCTAAATTCTGTTTTTACGGACATAACGGATGTATGTTTAACTTAAAATTTAGTGTTCACCTGGCTAGGCATGTTCATAAAATTTTGAAAATAAAATTATCTCTTTGAAAATGGAATACATGGAAACAAAGTGCTATACAATAAAAAATGATGGTTCAACCATGTCTGCAGGCTGAATAATAAAAAAGATATAACCAAAAGTAGTTTGCCTCATATTGCTGAAAACTGGGCAAGTCATGCACATTTTAAACCATTTTAGGTAAAATAAGGTTTACTTTCATGATGTCTAGTTGCTTGTGCGGGATTATATATAGACATCAGTGAATACATCCTAGCCACATTGTACTACATCGCTGTATTTAAAAGAGATAAACATGGAGTTTTCTACATATTTTGGCCAACTAATTTTCAAAAAATGTCGACCTCTGTAGTCAATGATATGAACATCCCTAACCTGGCTCTTGAACAATATGTAGGCCTATCGGCAATATCCTCATATAGGTCTCACATACGGAATAAAGCACAAGGCAGCAATTTGTTTTGCAGTTGTTTTACATTGTACAAATGATAGCTGCCTTATTCTTTATTCCGTGTGTAAGACCTATAGGTCTCACATACGGAATAAAGCACAAGGCAGCAATTTGTTTTGCAGTTGTTTTACATTGTACAAATGATAGCTGCCTTATTCTTTATTCCGTGTGTAAGACCTATTTGAGGATATTGCCATACTGTATGTATCTATTATTTGGATGAAATTCAATCTGGTAGCCTTACACAGAAAAAAAATACCTAATTGAGTAATTGACCATGGGTGTTGTTGTTTTGTTCAAAATGGCCGACAAAAAAAGGTGATTTTGTGGGTATTTTGTGTTTTATACCCCTATTTTACTTGCTAGTCCTATATAAAAAAAAATCCAATGCGACTTTTCTGAACACTTTTGCTAGCTCTTAATTTCATAGCAATGCCATGAACAAATAGTGAACATTCAAGGACAACTTTGAGTCTCCAAAAAGGTGACCTTGAGGTAGAGGTGGCCGAGCGGTCTAGCGCGCTGATCGTCGGTCGGGAATATTCTTTCAATCACAGGATCGTGGGTTCAAGGCGCCTTGAAACCAGGATTCTTTGTACATCCCAAAAAGTTCCTATCTAGGTCGGAAATTCTACAATCAAGTCTTAAATCAGTTAGGTTTAGTTATCGGATATTCTTTCCGTGGTTAGCTGATGATCTATTTAATTGTAGAATTTCTCCTCTACCCCATTCGCTGTGTATAACGTGCAGGTCTAGGCCTATACAGTGAGTGTCAGTTCGCCGTGATTCGGAGATTCACGTTAAGCCGTTGGTCCCGTGTATTCAGACGTTCACCCTGAACACGTTAAATAGTTGCAGACCTCATCGTAAAGAGTAGGGGATCATCCCGGGTCTGTTAACCTGTACACAAAAATCTTCTCTCTAGGCTTCAGAGAGTTACAGTAGTGACAGTGCGTTTATCTTCAACCATTTGAAGGCAGCACTTTACAGGAAGAAGAAGAAGAAGAAGTGAGTACTGCTGAGTGCCGACAGAAATAAAAACGGAAGATTTTCAGGTGACTAAAAATGTCGTCTAAAATGGTTCCCTTCAACACTATGCATTGAGTCTAGTGTTTTGATCCTGCGTCCGTTGGATTCATTTTTACATTTTTTGCAATGAAATGCGCCCATGACCATTTTTTTGCATGGTGCAGAATTCTGATCCTTGCAAATGCGGTCATAAAACCTTACCCTTGAAACACCTTTAAATGAAGCAAAATTCCTCCTTTGACAAACAGATGTGACACAGCAGCTTTGCTTTATAGCTGACAGTCCATTGATTCTGTTAGCTAACTGTTGCGCTGGTTTTAAGCGGCAAATATTCCGCACACCAGAAATGATAGAGAATCTACAGATAGTGGCCATTTTGACGAATACCGGATTTCGATGGTTTCTCATTCCAAACCCATTCATATTTTTTGCATGGAACCAGAAATGGGTAATTTACAGCGTGTCCTCAATAAAAATGTCATTAAAATGGAATGGGGCGGAAAAGAGAAAGAGTGAAGTGAAGTATGGTAGGATTTTTTTCACTTTTTTTGGACCGACATATTTGGTTCTTGTTTTTTCTCTCTTTTTTTCTTTCTTTTTTCTTTCGTCTTTTTTCTTCCTTCGGGAAGTTTTTTTCTCTTTTTTTTCAACTCTCTTTTAACTTTTTTATTTTAATATTTAAAAAAAACAAAACTTTTTTCTTCTTCTCTTTTCCTCCTTTTTTCAATATTCTTTTCTTCTTTCTTTAATATTTAAAAAATCCCACTTTTTTCTTTTCTATTTATCTTTCATTTCATTTGTCTTTTTTTACTTCCTTTATAGATACCAGTAGGCCTACCACTCACCCTAAAATTAAGATAACACATTCTTACACATAGACCATAGCTACTATAATAGCTATAGCTTCATGCATAGATACAGGCACAGCATCCACTTTGTGTGCTATATAGTGTCATCTTTTAATCCATTTAATATGGTATAGTTTATTTCAATGTTTGAGGAGAGCTGGTTGATAACAATTTAATTGGGAATAGGCCTATAAATAGATATCTACATAATTTGATTTGATTTGATTTTACTCAAACATCATATAGAGATAAAAACATCTAAAATACAAACATGTAGGCCTAATACATGCCATAATTAAATTGCACCAATCAATTTGAAAAACATATAGACATAATAAAATATGAGCAAAAGTACCAAGGATAGCCCAAAAAGCTTTGAACACAAAGTGTATTTCCATTGGGCAGGCGCGTGCCCAGGGGGGGGGGGGGGGGGGGGGGCTTTGGGGGCTCAAGCCCCCCCCCCCCCCCCGGGTCCCCAGAGGGTAAAAAAAAAGAGGGGAGAAAAGGAAGGAGAGGAGAGGAAGAGGGGAGGGGAGAAGAGGAGGAGGGGAGAGGAGAGGAGGAGGGGAGGGGAGAGGAGGAAGGGAGGGGAAGAGGAGCCCGGGGGGGGGGGGGGGGGGCACTGACATTGGAAACGGGTATATATATAATAAGGTATGTGCCGCGCTGAAGACCCCCTTTTTCACCCTCTGCTGCTAGCTCTTATGACCCCCATTTTGAGCCTAGACCCCAATTTGATTACTTTTTTTTTTAAGCCAAAACAAAATCGCAAATTTGCGTTCTTGCTAATCAAAATGAATCCGATAGGCCATCAGTTCTCAAGAACTACTTTTTTGAAGAAAAAAATCAGTTCCTAAGACCCTATTCTTTGTCATAAAACCCACTCAGTTCAGTTCTGTAGCCCCCCTAATTGAGACCCTAGGTGGCACACCCCTACCCAAAAAAAAGTTGAGTGACCGGGAGGAGTAGGGGAGGATGAGGGGAGGGAAAAGGAGAGGCCGGGAGCTTTTATTAGTGTCTCTTACTTTATCTCTACGTCTCTGAACCATGTGAGTGTTTTATAACGAAAGTAAATATTGATAGCAAGGAGAGTTTAAGGTCATCCAGGCAAGTTAAAACCCAACAACTCGGCCCACTGAATCACCAGTGGCGTAACCAGGAGGACACCCCCCGCCATTTGCAAAAGAGTAAAAAATAAAAAAGGAAGATAAGGAGAAAGGATAACGAGCATAGACAGTGCAAGCGGGGAGTGCCCCCCCCCCCCCATCATCGTCACGGTGGGGACGATGCCCCCCCCCCCCCAAAAAAAAAAAATCCCATTTTTTTATGATGCCCCCCCCCCCCCATCATTTTGCGCGAATTAGTTTCAATGTTTAACTATTCAACAGAGGCGTCGCCAGAGGGGGGAGGGGGAGGGGGCGAGGGGCCAATATTGACGTCGGTTGAGATTGGCACTGTCGGTTCATTTGACCACAGGATTCATGGAATTATGATAGTCAATAGCACACAGATGAATAATTTTCGCTCGCTACGCTCGCATATAATGAGTCCCCAAAATGCAACATTCTTTGCTACAAGATTGGTTAGAGCCAAAATTTACCTCGATCGTGCCAAAAATAGGTGTAAAGTCGAAAAACTTTTGCGCGCATTTCTTAGCTCACAAAATTATTGTCGGTTCATTTACATTTCTCGCCCCACCCCAATATGAATAACCTAGCTACGCCACTATTATTCAAGCTTAACAACATGATTTCAGGAACGTTTTCTGGACAATTTTAGGGGAAGAAAAACTAGAAAGTTATAAAAAGATGGCTTAAGGAACGTTTTTCTGGACCATTTTAGTTTAAAAAACTGACAGTTTGTTCGCGCAAGGAACGTTTTTCTGGAGCTTTTTAGTGTTAAAATAGCCATTTTTTGCGCGCCGCGCGAATTGGTTTCAATGTTTATTTCAGCTTTATCATGTTTATAACAACGTTGCAACATGTTTCAAGAACGTTATCTGGACCATTTTAGTTAGTAAACTAGACATTTTTGCGCGTTTCGAGCCAATTGGTTTCATTTTTTATTATTCAAGCTTAAACAAAATGGCTTAATGAACGTTTTTCAGGACCATTTTAGTGTTACAATAACCAGTTTTTGCACAAATTATTTTCATTGTTTTATTATTCAAGTTTAACAAGATTGCTTTAGGAACGTTTTCAGGACCATTTCAGTGCAAAATAACCAATTTTTGCGCGCTACGCGCGAATTAGTTGGAATGTTTTATTATTCAAGCTTAACATTAACAAGATGGTTTCAGGAACGGTTTTTTTAACCTTTCTTTTTACAATAGCCATTTAAAAAAAATTGTTATTCAATTTGAACAAGATGGCTTCAGAAACGTTTTCTGGAACTTTTTATGATTAAAATATACATTTTTTTTGCGCGCTACGCGAGTATTAGTTTCACTGATTATTTATTATTCAAGCTTTTTATTGTTAAAACAATATAGCTTCAGAAACGTTTTTCTAAACTTTTTTTTTACAATAGACAATTTTTTCGCGCTCCGCGGGAATTATTTTTTATTTTGTGTTATTCAATTTCAACAAGATGGCTTCATAAACGTTTTCTGAAACTTTTTAGTGTTAAAATAGACATTTTTTGCGCGATACGCGCGTATCAGTTTCACTGATGATTTATTATTCAAGCTTAACAAGATGGCTTCAATAACGTTTTTTTAAACCTTTATTTTTACAATAGCAAATTTTTGCGCGCTCCGCGCCAATTATTTTTATACTACTTTGTTATTCAATTGGAACAAGATGGCTTCAGAAACGTTTTCTGGACCTTTTTAGTGTTAAACTAGACATTTTTGGTTTTGGCGCGCTATGCGCGAATTAAATTTACTGTTTAGTGTTTAGCGGTGCGAACCAATGACATTTATTTTTAAGCCCCCCGGGTAAAACAATCCTGCGCACGCCTATGTTGGGGTTCTGGGGTTGGTTGACCCTGCTTAGACTAAAATGGTCATTGGGTTAAAGAAATTTATACCAAGATGTCACCTTCTTAAATATATTAAAGGGGCACTAAGAGATGTGTTGGAGGCTGCGCCCTCAATTATGATAAAAACTGGGATTAGTATTTTTTATAATTGTATTACATGTATGAACTTATACCTATAAGGATTAAGAAAAATCAGCCCTCTTGTACAAGAAAACGTCGATTCAAAAATGCTCGTACAGCTAGCCGCGACAGGCATTTTACGTCCGGCAGTATCCCCCTGCAGTACGCGTGATCAGGCCCGTAACTAGGGGGGGGGGGGGGGGGGGGCCAAATCTGAAAAAAAATAAATCCTTTTTGTTGTTGTACCAATGTACCTTTTTTGGTACCGATATACCTTTTTTTGGTACCAATGTACCTTTTTTGTTACCGATATACCTTTTTTTGGTACCAATGTACCTTTTTTGTTACCGATATACCTTTTTTTGGTACCAAATGTACCTTTTTTTGTTACTAATGTACCTTTTTTTGGTGAAAACGCCCCCCCCCCCCCTCCCACCCACCCCAATTTCCCAATTTTCCGAAAAACGGTCCATTTCCCATTGTGTAAAGCGTTTTTTCGGGCCGTTTTGGACTAAAACATGTCCCTCCCCCCAAATCTGCAAGAGAAAACAATTATGAAGTGACTCGGGTGATCAAAAAGTGTATACCAAACTGCACTGTGAGTAAAAAACAACGACCTCTTGTAACGAGGGTGGGTGGGTGGGGAATTTTTTGATCCTTCTGGTTTGCAATCAGAATACGATATGACCCGCCTACGAAACAAGGAAAAGGGGCCAAACCGGACGAGATACGCTTGACATGACAACAAAGCAAATTTCGCGGGCTGGCGAATCCCGACTCGGGATTGGTTTAAAAACGTTAACCACGGCCGTCTGCAAAAGCCGGAAAACAAAAACGTGCCGGCAACCCTAGTGCGTGAGCAACTCAGAATTATTTAGACAAGCAAAACAATTCTTTTAATAAATTTAGGGAAAGAAAGTTCTTCAATTATGTGAGGTGTAGGTGTATTGACACTAAACTAAATATACCACTTACTCACAACACTTAACTCACTCTACACACTCCATAACTCGCTATATTTACTCACTCCACAATTCGCCACAAGACAACCCAAAACTCACAAATTCATAATTTAAGCTTAAATAAGCTCAATTATCGCAAAAGATGGCATCAGGAAAGTTTTCCTGTACCATTTTCATTAAATACCTAGATTATATACATATGTTTCAACATTATAAAACATAATTTGGGCTCACCCGACCCTCCATCCAAAAATGTCTTTGCGAGCGAGATTAAACTCACGTATAGATGGTGTGACCGGTGACGTCGTGTGTTTACAAATGGGACACCCTCTGTTGATTCCCTCCGGGCAGAATATACAGTAAAGTTAATGAAGACAACATGAAATTTCTTTCTAATGAATTGTAAAACTCATTTATTTTTAATTTTTTTTGTGAAATGCGATAGCTTATAGCATTCCTAAGCAAGTTTAAAGACAGTTTTGATAACAATTTGCTGTAACACCACAATCTAGTTAGAAAACCTGATCTGGCCTATGTAGTATAGGAACTCTTGCCCGGTCTGTTTTGTCTCAAATCAACAGAGGGCGTCATAAATGTAAACAACGGTCACCTCATCTATACACACGTGGTGAGCACTGATCACCTAAAATTTTGGAGTGATTTCTAATCCAAGTCATGGTCCCGTGGCCTTCGAATAGAAGAATTTGAACCGTTCGGATCTGGGAATTCAAGCGGTTTTACTTAATTTCTATCCTATTTCTATCTGTATATTTTTGTCCTTATGCTACTGTTTTCCTCTTTATATTGCATTTTTCCTCGTTCTTATATAATATAAATTGCTTTTTAACATCGATGGAATATTAAAAAACACCCCTTTAAAAAAAAGACGTCGACGGTTCGACATACGGTGCAAAGGTTTGCTTCAATTATACAGGGTGTCTAAAAAAAAACCGTGCACGTGTTTACCCAACTTATTGACCATGAACTTCTAAAATTTGGTGTAACAATTGTATACATATTGATAGACCAAACATCTAGCTTTCATATGCCGTTTATTTCATCTAATTTGGTTTTGTCAATCCTGAGATATGATCAATTAACTAAAGCTACCTAAAATCGAAGTTGTGCCACTTTTACGGAAAGAATGCTTAAGATAAGCATTAAAACCCTCGTCCTCGGGAGGGTGATCGCCGATTGCGCTAGAACGCAAAAAACAGTGACCTAGGGCGTCTAGGTGATCGCTTTTACATTCCCTGCGCTCATTTTGACGAAAACAAATCGAGGCTGCCACCTTACCCGGGGGTAGGGTAAGCCGTCAAAGTCCGATAGTAGGGGGGTGGTTGCCACCTTACAATTTTTTTTAAATCGCCATTTTGAAAAATATTTTTATTGTATGTTCCAGAAATATTTTAGCATGGGCCTATGTTAGAAACACCATTTCCATCACTTATAAGCAAAAAACCGGGTGAAATTCCGATATTTAGAACTTTTTTGGCGACGATTTCAATGATTGATGATATTTCACTGTCCAGCGAATACGGCGGGATTTTGAGGTTGGCCATGTTTGGTGACGTCATTTTGACGTCATGCGTGAGATGTTTGTACTTGGTTTAGTATGTATGGATAGAGGGAACCTCTAGCTATAACATGGTACCCAAATAAGCATACTCTGCATTTCGGATTGGATTTTTTAGAGGGTGGTAACCCCGGTGGTAACAACCCCCTCTCCGGAGTAACCCTTTCTATTCATTGCAAACTGTAATGTGGCACAACGTCGACTTTAGGTAGCTTTAGTTAATTGGTCATATCTCAAGGTTGACAAAACCAAATCAGATGAAATAAACGGAATATGAAAGCTAACCGTTATGGCTATCAATATGTATGCAATTGTTACACCAAATTCTATAAGTTCACGGTCAATAAGCTGGGTAAACACGTGCACGGTTTTTTTTTGAGACACCCTGTAATGTATCATTGCAAGTGACCAGATTACAGTTTCTGATCGCTCATAACATGCATAAGGAGTGTGGACTTATTTCTCGTGGTGTAAAAAACCCACAGAATTGCTGCAAATGAAAACAAGTTATCATCGTGTTTTAACCCTAACCCCCCTGAGTGCTAAAAAATGCTAATCCAAAGTCCCTCTCCAAACGCATGCGCCGTCGGTTTTCGATGACGTAGTCAACCGAGCCTATATAATGAGTGCAGTATACTGCACGAATGTGTAGCTGAGGACCGTGGCTTAGTGTTAGGAAGGTGGGGCTCGAGAACGGAGGGTCCCCGGATCGAATCCCGGCAGGTTCCCGGAGATTTAGTTGGTGTTTTTTCCTCGAAAATTGTGATCCCGGTCAAAAATCCTAAACCGGGGTTAGGGTTATTAGTGTCATGCTGCACTAATATCTTAATCATGTTATTAGAAATCAACAGATATAAGGAAACATGTTCCCCATTCAATTGGAAATACTACGATCGAATTAAAAGGTGAAATTCATATATATTAGAGTTCGAATGGCTTTCGCAGAGTGTGTGTTGCAAAGGGTTTGTGTGGTACATCTACTCTCTTAAATCAACAGAGTGAAAAGTAAATCTTTTAAAGATTGTGCTGAGGGAAGGATCTTGATTGATTGAAAATCTAAGGGAGTGTTCATAAATACTTTGGTGGGCGGGGGCTGGATAATTATAGGGGGCGCCAAAAAGTGTTGATACTCTGCAAAGGGGGGGGGGGGGGGGTGGGGGTGTCAAACAAGTTTGTGAAAACCTCAACAGAGTGGGGTCAAAAAATGTAAACACTTTTCCAAAATTTTGTTGGGGCTTCGCCCCCAAACCCTTGTTTTACCTGTATGCACATTATTTACGGAACGTTCATTTATCAACGTAAACATAGCTATCAGCGCGCAGATGTCCACCGACCTATGTTCATGTAGGCCTAGTACTAGCCCAGCTAAAAAACAATGAAGGACAAATTCATGTCAATAGCAACAATTGCGCGCACATTGTATTTAACATGTTTAAAGCCAAGATATATTATTGGAGGGCGCATCATAATCATAATTGGTTTCAGTAACAAAGAACAGAGATCCGTGCGTGCATAAATATGTGAAGTTAGTCAGGGGATTAAAGACCATGGTACTAAGTAAACATGCTAAACCAAAGATACCTGCAATTGAAGTGGGAGTTCTGATTCACTCTAGATTCTACATCCTGCCCTCCTAGATGTGATGCGCCCACTAAAATAGAATATGATACATGGTCAGATTCTTTAAAAAATCCCATAAAAATCCCATATCTATGTTCTCTGAACTTGATAACAGTGAACGGGGGGGGGGGGGGGGGGGGGGGGGGGGGGGGGAGAATGTTTCAGGTGCAGGCAGTTATACAGGGGGGTCAAAAAGGTTTGTGGCATGGCGAGAGAGGGGGGTCAAAAAAGTGTTGATATTATACCAAAACTGAAATTATCCAGCCCCCACCAAAGTATTTATGAACGGTCCCTAGTAATATAGTGAAATTTCACTCTATTATAGATTGAACATTTTCAATATTTTAAGATCCTTCCCTCAGCACAATCTTTAAGATTTACTTTTCAATCTTTTGATCTAAGAAAGAACTGTTTGGTCATAGACCATGTAGACGGTAATGGTTTGGTACACTTTGAGAACGGTTGAAATAATGTCCCCCGAAGTCCCCCTATTCAATGTGGTTCGGAACTGTTTCATCACCACGATCGCTGGGACCCTCAACATTGATTAGTCAATCTTTTGATCTAAGAGAGTAACTATCTATGAAAGAACTGTTTGGTCATAGACGGTACGGTTTTTGGTACACTTCGACAACTCGAATGAAATAAGTTCCCACGCAGTCCCCCCATTCCATGTTATTCGGAACTGTTTTATCACCACGATCGTTGGGACCCTCAACATTGATTAGTGGTGGGCGGGGACGGATATGAGTTAGTAGATAGTTGAAGCTCTAAAAAGAAGAGTTTGTTGCAAACCAAGCGCTTGTGAAAATGGTTCCTTCAAGTAAGATATCATCGGAGAAATGAGCGCAGTGTTCCAGCACCAATTTTCCTATAAGTTACAGGCTTCATACTTAAGTCATTTTCCTTATTTTTACCAGATTTCCCATTGCTAAACATTACCCATCCAAGCCCATGCACTGTTTTTGATTTCAATAACAAAGTAATAACGACGCAGTTATAGAGAGACAACAACACCAATATGTTACAAGATTAATGTTCCATTGTTTTATTCAAAATTCAAAATTCTCAACAACACGATCCTCAGGCTTCACATTCAGGTATATATAATTATCAAATAAAAACACTTTTTATTTGGTAGTTCGCTACCTTGGGTTTCTCGCTTACGCGATCGTCAGGCAAACATATATTCCTTCCATATATATTGATATAATAGTGGAATGTATCAGGATCTGTGAATGTATTAAAAGATCAGTCGTTTCAAAAATGATAAGGAAATCTAAAACACAAAACATATTTGAGAAAAATAAGGTTGATTTATCCTCACTCACAACAAGTTTCAAAATTCGTAAAGGATATTAAGCAGCTTGATTACATAAAAACAGCTGAAAACATAAGTAAACGTTATCACTCATCAGACCTTGCGTAACGAGTAAAAATAAGATTAAAAAAAATGTTTTCGAGAGGTATCTTGAAATATAATATTTTCAACTATCAAAATGACAAGACTACTTTCCGCATATTCTAATAAACGTCATTTGTGTCGTTATCCCGTATCAATCAACATATCCAGGACAGTGCAATACTCTAACCGTCATGGTCTAACATCTGAACATGGCAACTTAATGTGAATATAACAACATAACTACACTAAACACACTACATAATATCATCTTGTTACTTTTATAAGAATCCTGGTTGACGCTTGTATGTGATTTGATTTTAAGCCTCGCATAGAGTATGTAGAAGGTTACACACTCTCCTCCTTATAAGACTCTTCTTACATTCCGTTTTGTAAATCTTTTCTTTAAGACAAGGACGGTCTGCTTTATTCCGTTCCGAGTATCTCTTCTAAGACGAGGACGGTCTGTCCTACGGACTATCCTCACGCATCGTGAACATTTCGGATATAACTAAACTATCGAATAAATGTGACCTACAAAGATTGAATTATAACATTGATTAACACGGCATTATTTAGTATCTGGGTATCATCATCTGTATTCTACAAAACACAAATATATAATATAGCATTAATTCGTTTACATTTCTATAATCCAAACATGAATAAGTAAGACTTTAATGACATCAATCAATCAATCAATATACGGTTTATGCATTATGCGAATAATTTGCAGCTATTTCTTTAACACTTTTGTTTCTTTTCACTATGTTGCCATTAAGTCATGGAATCAAGAGCCTATCTATCACTTTAACAATGTTTAAGTATAATCAATTTGTGAATAATAAAGAGTTTTATGCTCAACCTTTCAAGTTTGCAATAACATCGTATTTTTAATATATGAAAGCGCGAGTTATTTAAAAGTTCTACCTCCTATTGCAGAACTGGGCTAATGCATATGCTAGCTAACTAAAAGACATTCTTTGCCTCGAACCTTAGTCACAACCTCCATGCATAGGCTTACTCATTTCAACGCTTTTTGATCCTTCGCGGTCATAACTCATGTAAGGTTCTGTGCAATGGAAACAATAGACATGTCTGATACAATACAAGAGCCGTAATGTAAGGTTTTCTATCTATAATACGAATTGACATACATAATATACAACTAGGATCACATGGGATGATTAAAAAATCATAATGATAATATACATTTACACTTATATATGAAAGTGTATTGAAGTATCAACATGCCTCTGTAAACATGGTAAAATAAAACTAGAAACCCTTTTGCTGATCACAACCGATTTGTCGTGCCGTAATTCGTTAATTACTTTTCTTTTCAAAGCATATCATCTGATGCCAGGGAAAAATCTCAACAATCAATTGTGTTTGCACTTCTTACCTTAAACAACACTTTCAAACTTGTAAAGGGTAAGACATACACCACCATGAATGTTGCAGACTAACCATAGCTCTGTCATGGCTGTTCAAACCGAATATCGTAACTAGCCATTATTTCTACCAACTTTACACACACACACCTACATGGATCTTACATAATGATAATGCTAAATGGGTTGAATCTCCCATCAGGATTTTGATGGGAATATATCAGACTTTGGTAAGCAAGGTAAAAGGAATTTAAATTAATCTATGCATTTTAAAATATACATTATGTATATATGTAAGGGAAAATCCTTATGAACCATGAACCATGAACGTACATGATGAATAAACAAACTGTTCAGTACTTCATATCCATCCCCCCTTTCAAACAAATAGCTAAAGAAAATGTGTAAGATCCGTTCAGCACCAATCCAGCACTATCTTCTTTGAGGGCCGTTTACGAAGGATGATTGAGGAAATAGACTGATCAACCCTCTTTTTATTTCCTCTTCTGGTAATCAAACAAACATTTTACATTTCTAAGTTTAATTATTTATAATAACTTATTACATCACTTGTATATTGTAAATGTTTTCATTCAACAGTATGAACATAATACAGCATTCAGTTACGTTTCTATAATCTAAACATGAATAATTAACACAACATTACACATTTTTTACATTTGCCCCTTATATCGTCTGTGAAGGTTTACAAAGGATTATTGACGAAACGCGACCGATCAATACTCTTTTTACATCCTCGTCTGGGTAACCAAACAAACATTTTTCATTCTAAGTGAAATTATTTATAATTTGAAATTATTACATCACTTGTGGAGTGTAAATGTTTTCATTCAACAGTATGAACATAATACAGCATTTATTTACGTTTCTATAATCTAAACATGAATAATTAACACAACATTACACTTTTTACATTTTCCCCTTTAACATTGTTTAGGGTATGCCAAAGTCATAAAGTATATACATCAATATCAAGTATAACTATACGTATACTAAAGGTTTAATCTTAACGCTTTCCACGCGGCTATTATTTTTACCATACACAAAACAGATTTTTCAAAAACCTTTCATAATTTTCAAAGTCTATCTCAAAGATTACTGACCAAACATTAGGCATTTTAATGCATTTCTCATGGTGATTCCAAATATGGTAATGAAATACAGTAATTTTGACATTTTTGAAACATTTTGTGAAATGTTGGAATGTCGTCTGCAGCTGCCTGCCGCGTGGAAAGTGTTAACATTCTCAACAAGTTTGCAGTAGCATCCGATTTGACATAACAATTAGTAAACTACCTCTTTTCCCGAAGCATACCACCTGATACCAAGATAACATCTCAACAACTTAAAGCTCATGAACAATTTCTGTACTTGCTACCTTGAACATGTTGAACAGCTTCAAACTTAATATATATATTATACATCCATGAATGTTGCAGACTAAGTTACGATATCTATGTCTTGGCTGTTCAAACCAAATGTCGTAACCAGCCATTATTTCTACCAACTCTGCATAAACCTGTCTGGATCTTATACTGATGATGTTGAATGGGTTGACTCTCTCATCAGGATTTTGGTGGAATATGTGGGACTTTGTTAAACAAAGTAAATTTCATTTTAATGTGTACACATTTTGTCAGGGGAAATAAATGAATAATATTATATCCTTATCTTAAACTGTCCGAACATGATGAATACAAAACTGTTAAGTGCTTTATTCATATACACTCGTCCAAAGAAGTTCCTTGCCACTTAGTAAAGTCCAAATATTTCAAATTAATATTTAATAGAATATATAATTGTATATCAAAATAAGCAGAAAGTAATCCTCTAACAGCTTAACATGGAATTTAGACATGATCACTCATGCATGGCATATCCCATTCAATGGCAAGGTCTGTGGAAGAAGATTGCAAAAAAATGGATAATCCCTCCATTCAAATGTTAATGTGAATGATTGAACACAATATGAACCTTACCATTGCTTAATGAACATTGCTTAATGAATGTGCTCAGCCATGCATGAATGCGTACATCTTAATTTCATACAGACATGATAGAGAATTATTGTCTGCTTATTTTGACATGCAATTGTTTAATTTATATTAAATATTTATGTGAAATATTTGAACTTCAATATTTGAACTTCAATGAGTGGCAAGGAACTTCTTTGGACGAGTGTACATCCTTCCTTTAAAGCTCTTTCACATAGCTGAAGAAAATGTAAGAGTAAGATCCGCCCAGCACTATCTTCTGAGTGAGTTTATGAAGGATTATGGAGGTAAGCACACACACAAAATTATATATTTATAATAATACATGATACATAATAAGTGATGTAACTTACATCACTTTTCGAGAGTAAACGTTTTTCAAAAGGTATGTACGGAATTAATTTACGTTTCTATTATCTAAACCTAAATAATTAAAGGTAGATGTTCCGATTGCTAGCCCGATTTTCAACTTGATGTTTTCTATTTTACATGAAAGGTCATCCTTAAAATTGGCACATTCCAAAGTTTGAGTTGCATAACTCTAATGGTTCTATTTTTAGAAGCACAAGGTCACAAAACATTTGCCCATTGAGTCCTACACAAACTGGTTGGTGGTTAACCACCTTTGGCAGTAATTCACCACATTTTCGCCTATAATTTCTAAATGGCACATTTCTGGCCCCTAAGATTTGACAGACATAATGAGAAAAAATTGGGGATTTTTCTGATATCAAAATATCTTGATGTGAAAAAAAAATCATAGTCCCAAAAAAGTGATCGGAACATACACCTTTAGGAGGTATTCAATCAATACACGGTTTATACATGTGAATAGAATTTGCAGTTATTTCCTCAACACTTTTGTTTCTGAAGTCATGGAATCAAGAGCCCATTTACATATATCACTTTAACAATGTTTTAAACATTCTTGAAGTATCAACATTCTTGTCAAGTTTACAATCGTATCTTTAATAATATATGAACAATGACGAATGCGTAGGTCATTCAATAAGTTCTACCTCCTATTGCATAACTTGGCTAATGCAGATACTATAGCTAAATAAATGTGGCCATTTAAGTTATGGAATTAAGATCCTATTTACACTTATCACTTTAATATCATTGGTAAGGTATGCAAAGTCAGTCTATTTACATCATTGCCAAGTTAGTAACATCGTATTTTTAATATATGAATGCAAAGGTCATTCAATAAGTTATACATCCTATTGCATAACTTGGTTAATGCAGATACTAGCTAAATAAATGTGACCATTTAAATCATGGAATTAAGGTCCTATTTACATTTATCACTTAACATTGTTTAAGGTATGGCAAGCAAAGTCAGTCTATTTACATCAATATCAAATATAATTATGTGAATACTTGAGCGTTTAATCTAAACAATCTTGTCATGTTTGCAATAACAACGTATTTTAATATATGAATGTGTGGGTCATTCAATAAATTTTAAGCGTTGTAGGACAAATCTCGGGGAAACCTTTGAAATGTAACCTTCTTTTGGAATTCTTTTAACTAGCTTCCGATTTAACAGAAGCATCTACTTACTTTACTATTTACAGATATAGGAATAGCATTTTATCATAATACTCTTGTTCAGCTCGTGCAGGTATTAACAACATTAACAAAATACAAATAGCATTATCTGAATCATTACTACAATTTATAGCAACATTTTGAACTAGTTCTTAACTTTAAAAAACTTAAAAGTACAAAAATCTATAGCATTTACAATGGTCCTATACATACGAATGACAATTTAGTTTAACGAAATATTCCCGCTTGGGATTTTTCATAAACTGACCAACGGTTATCTGCCCAGTTTCAATAAGTGATCATATTGACATGTATGACATTTACATGAATTTATTTTCAAGGCGATTTTAAATCCTGGTCAGGCATCCTGATTGGCTAAAGGTAGTCAAGTGTGGTCAAGGTGGAAACTGAAAAACCCTTCATTTAGTCTGGTAGAAATGAATGTCATTGCCATTTTTACATTTGGATAATTACTTAATTTTAGCACATCAATCATAGCCACTATATATTCAAATACAATGTCAATGTTCTCACTTTATCAGTCAAGTCTATTGAAGTTATAGCAGTGTATTCATTGATATATTTGGAATTACCTACACCCGTCTAATATCTAGCAATGCTAAAGTTGTGACACTAAAGTTTAAAACTCGCAACATCTGCATGAGATAATTGCTCAAACCTTTATAAGGTGGCTAAAAGAATCGCACTTTCAGGCATGTTCAAGAAACTGACGCTGGCCAAGTGCACGCAAAACTAAAGCGTTCTTCTGGCATCTTTGCATTGCCTTATATTAATATGCGAGCTAAGATAACGCTTTGTATCCTAAACGCTATTTACAATGTCTACAATATGCAAGTACTAGTCGTTAGTTGTTAGAAGACTTACGATTTTTAAAAATAAATGAAAGCTTAACTCACTCGAGCATGATAACGTCCCCTTTCAACCAGGAACAATTGACTAATTTTAATTGTTTTACTAAATAAGCTTAACTTAAGTCTGGTCAAATACAGAAGCTTCATTATAATCAGAGTAGATTTCTTGACAATTAATAGTTGTAGTTCAATTAACAAGGTATCAAATAATTACTATTGTGAGTGATGTCATTTAATTAAGACTCGACTATCTTGTCATGATTGCGGCACGCAATGTGGCAGCTTGTGTCTGTATACATGGGCATGTACGTACATGCGACTTCCCTTTCTTCGATAAATCTGAAACAACAAAAGCAATTCATACATTCGAACATGAAAACAGGACATTGTCTAAGAGATAAATCCTCGTTCCATTAACCTTAACTCTAGTACACCACACGGCAACAGATTTGTTTTCCGACCCCCAAAATTCACCAGAAAGGTCACCCCGACCATTTTCATTAAGAAACAAATGTGAAATCAATAATCAATATCTATATGTATGTGAATTCGTTAATTAATAACATGATGTCGGCAATTATTCTTATGTTTAAGACAAGTTTTAAAATGGATTTTCTCACATTTCACTTTTTTAGCAGTTTTCGGATTCAAACAAATGTGGAATCAAATCTATTAAACTGTGATCTAGGTAATATACCAAAATTCACTTGCACAGAAGTTTCATTGTTTTACAATCCTAAAATATGCACTAATATACAGTTGATGAAGTACCTTTAGCCGTACAGACTACGACACACCTGCCATTCCACCAGGTCTTCTTGCCGCCGTACGAGCACCGATTGCTCTGGCACTCGCCCTGGTAGTCCTACTAGACACGCGTTGTTTATCCTTCTTGCGAGTGGCATCTTTTCGTTGCTGTGGAAAAACAGGACAATTATAATTACATCACTTAAAAGATGAAGCGGAGCCCCATCAGTGGGATTGGGCTATTCCATCAAATATCCGCACCACCCCTATGGAAGGGGATTGACATTCTGGTCGTTTTTCACTTTTTATGGTTCGCGGAATTCCGGAACATCTGATCATCTTTTGCTCGCAGTTCCGGTAATCTTTAGCGTAATCGTATGTTCCTCACCCTATGGAAGAGTTCGGAATTCGGTTAATCTTTTATCTAAACATGTTAACATGGTTAAAGATGCTTTAGAACTTCTGTAATCCACGATCCCGGAATTCCAGACATTGTTTCTGATTTATAGCTAGGGATGTTGCGGATATTAGGTGTCTCTATAATATCATAATCATAATAGTCCTTACACATAAATGCTACCTGACTCTTTAAGGCTATCTGAGATCCATTCCCTATTTCACAGAACCGCTGGCAATCTGAGAACCGCAACAGCCCAATATACAACTTCCCACACATATTATCAACTTCGTTTTGCTTTTCAAAAGACACGAAAGAGTTCTTCTTGGAAATCAATGGCAGTACATGTAAGGGTATACATATCCATGAAGAAACGGAGAATGAATTACTTTTTTCTATCACACGCTAATGTTAAAAAAGTGATTGTCGGGTGCAAGCGGATAGTTAAAACATTGTTTTCTAATTGTTTGATTATGTAGTATACGAGTGTTAAATTACATAAAGTCATTATAATTTATATTACATACCTGTGTCTGCCTATCAATGAACTCCAGAATCTTAACCACGTGGCACACCTCAAGGCTATCTGCCTCTTCTGGTAACAAGTCTGTAATAGTCGAGCAATCCATTGTCCCTCCAGTTGATCGCAACATCAATTCACTTAGAGTTGCATTGGTGGTGGCTTTAACATTGGACCGTAGGTATCGGAATATAAATCTTCGTATCATAGATGCATATTCGTCGAGATTCTCAATGGTCAAAGGTTTTAGTCTCTTCATAAGTGCTTCTTCGGCTCGGTCCGGCAGTTCCTTTCTGAAGTCGTCGCGTACATTTTCTACAACACCGCTGACTAGTAGGTCCTCCAATAGCTCATAAAAGTGAACAATATGCTGTAACTTGATTCCATCCTTAGGCTCTGGTAGGAGATTATCGGGGAAGGATCCTGGTAGCTGCGTTGACCAACGTCTGATATAGTCGTACAGTGAACTGCATGGGTCACCACCAGTCTTCTTCAACAGGACCACTATAACCTCCAAATTGTCTAGCATGTCTTTGGCAAATGTTTGCCGACGACCTTGTTCTCGTTCGATTGTATTGGCCAGGTCCTTCGGTAGTTTTTGTTGTAAAATTCTGTCGTCTATCTTGGATAAGATAGCGGAACATGCATGGTATAGTTCGTCTGAGTAGGCAAACTGTGTGACAGTGGTTCCTTCTTTCAGAATTGCTTTGTTAAGCACAAGAAGACGCGCTAACTCTCTTTCAATAACGGTGTACTTATAATGGATGACAGACCCCTGACCGTATTCTGTGTCCACGTCATGGAATACAAGAAGATCGTCTGACCACTGGTATTGGATGATCGCAGTTCCTGCTGAATGAAGATTCACTGTTTGTAGTGCTGCTACACCGTTTCTCTTCAAGAGAAAGTTTAACGCTGGACAGTATCCATGGGTAACGATTGCCATCGTCTCCATTAAAAATGTGTTTTGTACCTCTTGCAAGACGTTGATCATTTGACGGAAATGACATTCAGCCTCGTTCTTATCAACAACACACTGTGTAATACTGACTGACCTAGTCATGATATCAAATTTAGGTTTATTGTCTGTAATCAAATACCAACTGTCCCGAATGCTGTTCCATGCCTTTTGAAATGCCTCAAATGTGTCGACCGCCGATTGCATTGCTGATTCGCTGGGGTGATATCGTTCATCACATAAGAATTCATCAACTTTGGTCCGTTTAGCTACATCCCGTTTGATAACATGGCTTAGTTTGTTGATCACTAGTGCATTCCATTTAAGCAGGTCAGGGAGGTACCGTATTTGTTGAATTACATGCAAACGAGAGAGGCAGAGCTGAAGGAACGGATATTTGTTTTCACTGCTTTGACAGATATTAGTAAATCGTGACTGCAAATCCTCCAATGAAACTCTGTGTTTCATGCGCAGAAGACGCCGAATCCTAGTAGTGCTACTTACTTCTTCCTCCTCATTATTACCATCTTCATCTTGAACAGCGATGTATGGCGGTAAATCGAGTTCTTCTAATTTTGATTCAAGATCCTCTAAATCAATACCTGCTGCTTGCAAGCAATCACGTTTATGTTGTCTCTGACATCCTGGAATTTCCCTGGTCTCCATGTCTATGATTTTGGCAAGAGCACTTTCAAATGCAATCCGTTCTTCTACTGTTGCTGGACAAGTACGTGTGACAATCTCGTATTTGCAAGCGCGAATCAAGTGATGTAGCAACAAGGAAACTCCCTCGGTATTTGACTGAATCAGATTGCTAAGTACGTGCCAATTTCTACCCACTTTATCGACTATTTCATCTATGATCCCTTTCTTAGATGTTCTATCCAGGTGTATGTCGCCTCCTTCTGATGTGGCTCCTTGGTCGCATGAACTCTCCGGCAGAATTTCTATTGGAGGTTCGGAATCTGCCAATACATGTGATGCCATCTGGTCTTGAGTAGTTAGACCGATACACAACCCTGATAAAAAGCTCGATTGAAGAAGGGTGTCAATAACACGGTAGGCAATAGGGGCAAGTCCAACAGGACTTTTAGCATGTCTTACCCTCTGCTCTTCTGCTCTCCTAGTCTTTTTGTCACCAGCTATCTGATACTCGGATGCTTCCATGTTTCGTTTTCGATCACAATCAAGACATTTAGACGCTACGTTGTTGTCGTCTTTCCCTACCATTCTCAATCCACATAGGCAATCATAAACCGCTAACGCTTCTGTGTATGGAGTCCGCAAGACAGAGAATGTCTCTCCCGATCCTGGAAGAATTGCGTGATCGATCGGTGCACTCTGGGTCAAAAAGATTGAGAAGGCTGTTGGTTCAGCGTCGTCTGCACCATTAGATACAACTATCGACGCCAAATGTACAATTACAGATGCTATTTCTAAACTTTCGTTGGTTGTTGATTCCGACAGCTGCAGAACACCAGTAAAGTCTGATAGTCCAAGTAATTGCTTCAAGAATAGTCGGTAAATATTGTTGAATCCATCAGTTGCATCATACAACCACTGCGCTTGCTGCTTATCTACGTCTTTCAATCCATCGGTAGTCTGTACTAGGTAGAAGGTATTCACAGTTGCAGCAAGAAGGGCAAGGCGATATTCAGGAATTGACTTTGCTTTGGTTATGAACTCTGTGATTTTATCCTTGTCCTTTTTAACCTGCCACCCCGATATAGCATCAATAGCTTGGCTGTAGTATTCAACATATCCCATGGGACAATATCCAAGGCGAGTCGTAAACATACCTGCTTTCCATTTGATCTTGTTCATGTTGGGTATCGGACCGGTGAGATCATCGCACAATCTGCGCACACCAAAGAGGCTTCTAATTCTCCGCAGACATCTCAAGAGAAAAATCTGCATTAGGGATAGGTTGTTCTCACAACGAGCATCCTCTGTTGTATTCAATAAACCGTTAAGGTTTTTCGCAAGGACGAAATATTTTCCATCTAGTCGGAAATGCTTACTATCGCTAATCTCAATCAGTTCTGCAGTTGAATTCAGAAAGGCTCGAATGAATGCTGTAGCTGAAACGAATTGTAAGGAGCTGTTAACCTGCCGAAGATCACCAAGGATGTGTACAGCTGCGGATGCAGTCTTCCAAATAGGGTCATCATCCGTTGTCAGATTTGCAACGCTGGCACAAGTGATATGTCTAAATGCAACATCTTCAACGATACCACAACAGGCAGCGGAAAGATTACAGTCAACGTCTTCCATTTGTAAAATGTCGTCTAGAAGCGCCAGATTGGGAAAGGTTTCGTCATCCAATTCTTCTGTACAGATCAAATTCTCACATACAGAACTTTTCCCCGCTGTGTGCTCGTCACTTTCAATGTCACTCTTTATGATATCCATGAGAACAGGCCTAGAACCAATACGCAAATCGCCTGAAGCAGAACAGATGTCTTCTAAAATCCGTGGTAGTAAAACAGTATCTAGATTAACTTCCAGACAAAGTCCGAAATATGTACAAAGGAAATCATCCAATTGTGTGGCTCGAGTTTGGTTTGTTTCGTCTGTTTTCAGCGTTTCAACAATGGAAGTTAGGAACTGAAAAACGTCTTCATTAGCGAGTGGATCAACTGCATGCCTGCCAAGATTACTCAAAGCAGAAACCTGTTCTTCTGTAATAGTGAAGTCAGCGGAAAGCATTAAAACAAAATCACGGCAGAGTCGAAGGAAGTGTAGGACTGGTGATTCGCGACTAACTCGTCCCGCGAGAAGCAGCACAGAGCTCGCCTTTCTTTGCCACATTTGCAATCCACCGCTTGCGTCAAGTACATGTTGCATTGGTAGTACATGTTGACAAATCTTTGATACTAGAATAGCTTCTGGGGACAAATCACTATATAATTCCGACATAGCTGTTTTGTCTGTCGGAATTTCTTTCGTGGATGACATGTCATCGTTATTATCAGCGTATGGATCATCGCTAGTTGAATAGTTATATTCTTGGCCATCAGTTAAGGAGCTTGTCTCTAGACAGTCATTTGAGGAGCTTGCTTCTTGGCTGTTGGTCGAAAGATATGGTTCTTGACTGTCAGTAGACGTGGTTGTTTTTTGACTGTCAATAGATGTGGTTGGTTCTTGACTGTCAGTAGACGTGGATGGTTCTTGACTGTCAGTAGACGTGATCGGTTCTTGACGGTCAATAGATGTGGTTGGTTCTTGACTGTCAGTAGACGTGGTTGGTTCTTGACTGTCAGTAGACGTGGTTGGTTCTTGACTGTCACTAGACGTGGTTGGTTCTTGACTGTCAGTAGACGTGGTTGGTTCTTGACTGTCACTAGACGTGGTTGGTTCTTGACTGTCAGTAGTCGTGGTTGATTCTTGACTGTCATTAGACGTGGTTGGTTCTTGACTATCAGTATACGTGGTTGGTTCTTGACCTTCGCTAGACGTGGTTGGTTCTTGACTGTCAGTAGACGTGGTTGGTTCTTGACTGTCAGTAGACGTGGTTGGTCCTTGACTGTTAATAGATGTGGTTGGTTCTTGACTGTCAGTAGACGTGGTTGGTTCTTGACTGTTAGTAGATGTGGTTGGTTCTTGACTGTCACTAGACGTGGTTGGTTCTTGACTGTCAGTAGACGTGGTTGGTTCTTGACTGTCAGTAGACGTGGTTGGTTCTTGACTGTCAGTAGACGTGGTTGGTTCTTGACTGTCAGTAGACGTGGTTGGTTCTTGACTGTCAGTAGACGTGGTTGGTTCTTGACTGTCACTAGACGTAATTGGTTCTTGACTGTCAGTAGATATGGTTGGTTCTTGACTCTTAGTTGGTTCCTGGTCATATTTTGTGCCATCTGTATTCTCGTATTTTTCTGTGGATGGACTGCATGCTTCATCGTCATTCGAATTTATATCATGGGTTTCTGCTGTAGTCTCTTCGAATTTTTCCGCTCCAGGACTGTCAAGAATGTTGCCTGTGGCATTGTCCCCTAGTTCTGCGCCACTCTCTAGTACATCGTCAGTGTGTCCATCCAATATTTTCTGAACTTCGTCGATCAAGTCAGTAGGTTCGTCGCCTGTTACTTCACGATAGATTCCTAGAAGCTGTAACTGAGCTGCAAGAAGATCTGTATGTAACCAAAAAGAGACATACAGATAGGCTATCTGAAAACTGGCCGACATATCCGTTTCTTTGGAAGGCAGGTGAAGCTGCACAAATAACCACTTCATTACATCAACTCGCATACTGCATGTAATATGTGGAACATATTCTACTGCAAAGATATTATACATATCATTCAGGTAATCTTGTACATGCTCTTTCAAGAAGTCATCGCAATGGAAATCAGGCATGTGATGGATGATATCTGCCAACTGTTCGCACAAAGACATTATCCTGTCACTATCTTGATCATGACATCCAGATGTACCTTGGTGAAGTAGCCATTCCCTTTCACCTTCAATCCTCTCGTGGAATGTCTTGAAAAAGGGAAATTTCAAGTCTAGAAATGTGCATTCCACAAGGCATGATTCGGGTCCTCGAGGGTCTGGTGAATCGTTGGAGCCGATGTCGAATACAGCGGGATTGTGGAAACACAATTGCCAGAATTCAACAACATCTTCTCTTACATCTAAAGTATGTGGACCACCTGTCCAAGCACATGCTTTTTCCAGAAGAATAATTATTTTGGCAAGAGGTTCCCTGACACACTGTTTAATGTACTCCAGCATTGCTCCTGCTAAAGTTGAACATCTGTATAGTAAGTCAACATTCATAGCTACTTCTACTTGCCAACCTTCATATGAGTGTACGACGCTCGATGCCTCTGATTGTTGAATGAAGTTGAGGATTGGCATTTGGAGACACCCAACAAATTCTCGCGAACGTGCAATTTCTCTTGCTAGCTTCATACAGCTATCAACGTCTCGGGACTGGTTTTCGTATCTGATACAACTGAAACACCACAGGAGTTGCTCTTCTATAACTTTTGCTAGGTCTACGGTGCGAGTCAATTTATCTGATATCGGTCCATGTAAAAGAACTTCCAGAGGTGGGTTCCCAGGCTCGAGTGTATCCAGGGTATATTGTTCCCAGCCACAAAGAAAGTTGAATTGCCATGGGAATATTTCGTTGTCGCTATTCTCTGATCGATCAATATGTACTATGATGCATGCATGTTTCAGCACGGATGTTGTGTCTTTGGCGTTTAGATATTTACTACGATACTGGTCTATACGACTTTTTGCTAATAACATGTGAGCAGCATCATGTGAAGTGATACACTGCAGAACCAACATCTTTGCGTCGGATTCCAACCAAAAGAGGCGCATGCTTGAAATAAATTGCCGTTCAGACTTGAACTTGCTCAGTTTCTCTACTTGCACTGAGACGAGACCATCTAGACACTTTTCAATATCGGTGTGTACGCTGCTGTGCGTATATATAACGGTACGGTTGCATGTCGTGTCAACTGAAACGCTACCCGTTTCTTCGGAGTGTTGGTTCGTAATTAACTCATGGAGTTTAGTGTCAAGGAATTCCCTTAGACCATCTTGCAATGGCAGTTCAAAATATGACTCCTGAAATGTCTGTACTTCCACATGGTTTTTTGTTGACAACTTTGACCTGGAAGCTCTTAGCACTGCATCAGGACATGCTACCTTCATCAAGTCGTGCTGACATCGCTTAGCTAGATCAGCTGGTGTTATATCACTTTCATCTTGGCTACGAAGATAAACTAAAGACGGAAGTGTGTCGCAATGAAATCCCAGGAACATCGACTCGCGTGTGAATTGAAAACCTTCTACATAGTAAATGTCATCCATCCATCGACGAATACAGCCTATGGTTTCAACTAACTCATCTGAAAGGATGTCCGAGAATCGTAGTGTTTGTTTCTCAAATCGGTTTAGGAAGGGTGGATCCTGATAATCAACTTTTTGCTCATCCACCAAAACGATGCAGCGAAAGTTCTCGTGTACATGGCACATCGGGTTGCTGAACGGTCCTAGAGCAACACGACAATTCCTCTTCTTTCCAACCATGGTATAGTTTTGGTTCAACATGTCATACAAGCTCCCGTATATATGTTCAAGGTCTCGTAGCACTAGCGTCACCCCTCGTTCCATACAAAGTATGATTTCACTAAGTATTGCGTAGCTGTATTCTTCGGACATGTCGTTCTCGAATCTACTTCCAAATATGATGACGTGCTCTCTTCCCTTTAACGTCTTTTCCAAAATGTTGAGGGCAGAGTCTCCACTTGTAATTAGCATCAAATGCCGTGCATGCCTGTCATCCATGTTCATGTGTATCAGGTCTACAGTTCCTGGTCGTTTTTCAGGTTGCTGACATACTCCTATCTTCTCCGTGAAAGAATTCATGATACGGAACATGTCTACCTTGAGCCCACCGAAATTGCGAAGAATGCTTGTCTCGATTATCGGAACCTGATCCGTGTGGAATTGTCCGGACGACTGCATAGCTACGTGTTTGACGAGGGAATAGTAATCACGAAGACCGTGGAAGTTTTTATGTGTCTGCTTTACTTGATAGTCACTGTACGCTTCCGCAAGGCTGTGAAGTTTAATGTCATTAACTACGTAGTGTACATGAGTCTGACCTTTCTTTTGTCCGCTATCGTCACGAATAGACTGAGCAGTTTCTGCTAAATCTTCTATTGTAGGCTCGGGACGGGAAAGATGTATCGCACGATTCATCTTAGCTGCATCCAATGCCCAGTTTGAGATGCCTACAACTGCTACTGAAGGAAAGCCACCAACAGTTGGCTCTAATTGACTATGAAGAACCTTAAGGGGATTAAATCTGGAATTTTCAGCTAGACCAATTTCGTCCAGTAGAACGACTGGCATCACGTCCGGGTTGTGCTTTTGGTAGTTTTTGGCTTTGTCAAATACTTTGATGATACCCTCAGATGTTGATGATTCTGAGCCTTGGTGGGATACCACATACACTGGAGGCAGCGATTTGAAGAAAGGGTCCTTCGAGTCAGGACCACGGAGATTGCTTTTGATGAGTTGCATGGATAACGATTTGCTACATCCAGGTTTGCCAACCACAAATACAGGTATTCTGTTGAGGATGGAGATGAGCATAACAAACACGTTTTCACGCAGTGCTTCATTTTTCGCGATTCCATCGGGAAGTTGCATTCGATTTAGTATATCAAGCTGCTCCTTGCGTATCATCTGTTCAATTTCTCTTTCAGTTACGTTCCATCCATGTTTTGCCTTAGCCAAAATGCTCGCAATGTTCTGGCGATAATCTTGTCGATCAGAAGCTTTTGTTAATCTAGAATGGTAGCAGTGGGCGAGAGCAAGAATCATACTCCGTATCTCTCTGCTGTTGCTGTATAGTATATCACCTTTGATATGTACGACCTTTTTCTTCTTTAGCATTTCGGTATCAAACCAGCTGGCGAGGTGTTGACATCTGTTTACATCTCTCAAACTGACACAGTACGAAGTTTGTTCCACTTTCCGCATGAAATTTTGAGACATGATAATCAGGTCAACAAAGGTCCGGTCTTTTTTCTCAAGCATTCGATTTATGTAAGCTTCTTCGTCTTTTTTATCAAGAGAACCGTAGTCCCACACATAATCCATAATGGTTTCCGGAAGAGGATGTACGCGGTAGACGAGTTTCGACATTTCATCATGTCGATGTTTCACTTCGAGGCCCGAGGATACAACGTCGACTTCTCGGAGGCAATATGGATTACAGGCTGCTATGAAAACCAGATTACTTGGTAGTGGAAGGCCTTTCAAGGAATGATGACAAATCACTTCATTCAGAAGTCCGAGATGGTCACATGTATTGATTTCATCAAGAAAACCCCAAACTTCTTGTTTGAGATTCTTATCAGCTAGGTCACGTAAGCTTGAGACGAAGTTGAAGATATCCTCTTTAGTGATGCCGGCATGAAGGTTCAGGATTTCGAATGGAACTTCACAAACTCTAGCCAAGTACGTAATGAGAGTTGTCTTTCCGCAACCAGTTTCGCCCATGATAATGACAGGAATGCGTGCCTTGACACGCATGTGAATGAGTACCATTTTCAATAGATTGTCTGGAGTTAGCGCGTAGTTGGTCTTTAAGTTTTTTAGTTTGTCCTTTTCGAAGGGGGTTCGTGAGCTCCTACAGACCTTCTCTAAGATGTTGTGAAGTTTATCCTGGGACATATCATTATAGTCCTGCAGTTTTCTGTTCATCTGAGTTTCAAATAACTTGCTCACATTTACTGGTACTTTGTGAAGCAAACGGTAAAGTGTTGAAACTGTTTGGGAATCTTGGCGGTGAAAAACGACCAGTAGGTGATTGCTATCAGCCCAGTTGACTATTCCCTGCATCCTTGCTACCATTTGAGATGCAGACACGTCATGTTCTGAACGGTAATCAACCAAAGCAGCAGCAGCAGCACCTATACTATAAACAGCGTCTGCAGGCGAGCTATCATTCAACCAGTTAGCCGTAAAATCTCGTGAAACCTCCAGAAGCGCTTCAAAAAGCTTGCTTCGAACATCATTGCCGCCACTGCCCAACATGTCTTTCAAGCTTGATGTTGTGAAATATAAAGACGCAGACATCCGGCGCAACTCTTGAGCAAGTATGGACAGAAATGTGTGGACGATTGTGTATGACATTTCGTTTTGTGACGACCCAAATAACATCCCGAGAAGAGAACGGCATTCTGACGATGTTAATGGCTGAACACACCTTTCCCCCGTCAATATGATGTCAGATTGATCTAGGACTCCAGCTTTCATTGCTTTCATATATTGGCAGACGACCTGGACTGAACTATGTATGTCTTGGCTGATAACGTAATCGGCAAATCCTTTCCACTCTAAGTGTGTTCTTGTGAATGAGCTGCATATAGAAAGCGAATTGCGAAGCTTGTCGTGGTGTGTATTAGCTACTTCTATGAAAATGTTTGTTGTGGGTAGCAAACACATATTCCTTCCAGACACCGACATTCCAAGTACGATTATTTCAAACATAAATGTGTCAAAAAGTCTCGAATCTGAAACTGGTGCCGAATCAATCAATAACACCTCATGGTTAGCTGCGTTGTGCTCTTTCAAATTCGCCACTAAATCTGCCTTTGTAATGGGTCCACTGACTGGCACAATGCGTGTACCAAGATCTAAATCGCCTGCTTTATTTCTAATGTACTCAGTCTTGCCAAGACCAGGTTGTGATGAAGTCACCACCTCTATCTCTGGCCATCCAGCACGCAAGCATGAAATCATTTCGGCATCACTGAATCCTTGCATAGAGTGGGTATACTTTGGGGAAAATGTGTCAATAATGTGGTGGTTATTCCCTCCACGACATATCATGGCTAGAAGAAATTCAGCATCGTCATCCATGTCATCCTGTATGCGTTGTACTTCTTTAACGAGTTGAAACTGCGTTTCAGTTGGAAGAAGTTCTACATTTGCCAATGTGAAAAGCGTGTCAGATGTGTTGTATTTACTAGCCCCAATACATCGCTGTAATAATAGATCTATCTCTTCCCATGATGTATACTGATGACAGAATACAATCTGGCTTGGTTCCGGTAACACACCGGTTGTATTGCTATGGAGGCGTAGCAAAACCGGTATCGAGTTTGTACTCTCTTCCTCTAACTCGGCAACAAAAACAGCTCCTTTCCGAACCACCGAGTCCAATGTTGCTTTAACGGATTGGGTTTGTCCTGGTATGGGCCGACGGATATGTGGCCTTTCGTGAAATATATTCTCTAGTGCAATTCCGAGATGAAAAAGTCGTGCCTTCAGGTCCTTCGTATCAGCCGGAATTTCGTATGCCTTCCTGAAACGGTCATCAACTTCAATCTGCGAGTAAACAAACTTGAACAACAGCGTAAGATCTTGTGAGAGATTGATGCTCTCATTAAAGAATTGATCGAGTAACCACAATTGTTTAGAGTGAAAGAAGTTCAGGAAGTAGTATTTTCCTCGGGCTTCCTTCAGCGTCGCTTGCCAAAGGTCATATTGGCGATTAAGCTCCAACTTCAGATTTGCAAGTTCTTCAAGAGTATGGGCCTTTACATCAAAATTCCTGAAACTGAAGTGTCCCGATTCTCTCAACCATACACACAGATCGATTATATCATTAACTGTATTTATACAGCTAATAAATTTGTCGAAGTCGGGTACAAGCTGACCTGTATGGTCGATAGAATCGTCTGCTGATTGTGCATCAATGACGTGCTTCTTTGTATTAACAATGAGCAAAGCTCTACTGCGAAAGTCATTTAGTTCATTCAGACCATAGGCGACCTCTGATGTATTTTGTGATTGTCCTCGCTTATATTTAAGTAGCACATGACAACCATCAGATTTATCATCCAGACTAAAGTTGTAAAAACCCTGTTCGATGGCATTGTGAATTATCTCTTTTGTCATCTCACCACGATTGGCAACATTGTTGTACAGATCACGAAGACTGTGAACGTTGTTTACACACGAGTCGATTTTAGCTGGCAACCCCTTCACTTTGTTGGCCAACTTACGATTGAACTTAATCGCATCGATTAGATTTTGTGCATGATGAGATGTCTGTACTCTCAACAACGCTTCCATATACCGTTTCACATCTATCAAATCTGATACAGTTGATTCGTTAACATGTTGTTCTGAACGTTCTTCTACGGCATCAATGAGGTTCCTCAAATCTTCATCAACAAGCGGACGAAGGAAATGTACGAGCTCTTTGGAACTTGCGAGCTGCTCTACTATATCCCAATCTTCCTCTGTGAAGTCCTTTTCAATTACTGACACGGTTCGCAAAGCATCGTGTAGCTTTTGCAGAGTCAACTTGGATTCGTCTCGAAGATCTCGCAATTGCTTGATGGCACTCTGTATGCTGTCCTCGTCGTCAGAGACTTCAAACGTTGTTAGCATGAGTCCTAGTCGATGGGATCTTTGTGATAGCTCAGGCAAAACCACCAAGTTTTCCAGTGCTTTTACCATATCTTTTGGTACCGATTTACTAAATATTGATTCAATCTGCTCGATTTCAGACCGAAGCATTTCAACGGTACTTATTCCATCCATCATATTTCCCACAACGTGTAATGGCACATCTAAATTGTTACATAGCAGAATGCTGGAATGTTGTCTAAATGTTGGTTCACATATGTCCACTATCAATTTAGCAAGGGCTACTGTGTTGATGGATTGCTTGTTCAAGACGTCTTTTAAGGCTTGGCGTCCGGATGTTACATGTAGGACTAGTGACTTAGTTGGATCCTTCTCCGAATCGGTCTCTTCTGTTGCTGGGGTCTCTTCTGTTTCTGGTGTCTCTTCTGTTTCTGGGGTCTCTTCTGTTTCTGGGGTCTCTTCTGTTTCTGGGGTCTCTTCTGTTTCTGGGGTCTCTTCTGTTTCTGGGGTCTCTTCTGTTTCTGGGGTCTCTTCTGTTTCTGGACCATCTTCTGTGTCACTGCTCTTGGTTTCTACGTATGGTGATGCATCTTCACTCGATACGCCTTTTATATTAGTGCAAGTTCCTTCCACAACTGAACGACAAATGTTGAGGAAAGTTGTCGATTCAGAAAGATCACGGATTTGGTATGCAAAAGGAATCAGTTTAAATAAAGAACCCCACCAGGACTCTTCCGCACTTTCTTTCAAGGTAACCAAGCCTTGAGTGTCTAAATGTTGTAAAACACTGAGTTGTTTCGCAAGATTCTTTCCATCTTTTACTTGGATGGTGTTGGTAAGGTGTTCAACGCAACTGAAGAAACGAGTAAGATCGTCCAGCTTCTTTTTAAGAGACCTTTCTCGTTCGAAGACGTGGTTGATATTTTCTTGCAATTGCCCCCTATTCGCATCGGGAGATACAGCTCCAAGTAGCTTCAACAATGTTTGACTGTGTTTACGAAGTAATTGCCTCACGATACCAACAGAAACGTGACCATCGAACATCATAGATACGAAGACGGTTAGCGATTCTGTGATAGTTTTGCACTTTGAGTGTTGACGAAGTTCCTCGCTGTGCTTCCCAGTTGCCTTGAATATCATAACCCAAAACTCGCAGTCCTGTATTAGTTTCGTCATCCCTCTTTCGAACTTCTGATTTTGTCTACCACTTGTCGAACCATATTCTACAGCTATTGGTTGTTCTTGAATGTCGATCATCGTGAGTATTACATCGCGGATTGGTTCTGATGCAATGCATAAAGTACCATCACTGCCTCGGAGGTGCATAGCATGCTTTTTATGTTCACGGACATTCTCTTTGTCTTCATGAAGTCTTCGTTGAATGTGATTGGCCATCAGGTGAACTTCGGCTTGCTTCAATTGAAGGCCTTGATGAGGAGCTAACGAACTCAAAAAAGAGTCAATTGGAACCCCTCGTAGTGTCTTGTAAACCATACCGTCTATATCTTTATGTAGACCGTCGATTCTGTTCAGGTGATCGCATTCTCTTATTGCAGCCAACATCTGGTAGATTGTTCTAATCGATGTATTCTTATGTCTACGTTGCCATGACGACGCCAATGACTGAACACCTCTCCGAAATAGCTCCTGTATCACGGCAGAGTTTGCGTATATAGCTACTTCAGGATCTCTCATAAATTCCAAGAAATGCTGATAAACAGTTGGATAGGTTGTTTGGAGCAGCATGTTTTGGATTAGTTCTTTAAAGTCTGTGGATGTTGAACACAGGTCCTTGCACGCTAATGATTTGTCGATGATATCCTGGTCCGCGTAACGCCAAGTCTCCTTTCTAAGGTAAGCAGCTACGTGAGTCTTTGTAAGATCAGCCATTTTTTGTAAACCAGAGGAACTCATATCCTGCCATATCTCGTACAACCGTTGGAACCTTTTGGTCCAGTGTGCCGTTATGAGCTCATTAAGTCGGATAGCAGCTTTGGAGTGAATTGTATCTCCTTCGTCGCTAGCTATTTCGGTACGGCAAAGCAGAAGAATGTTTTTCAAGACTCGAGTGTCTCGTACTTCATCCAAGCAGCAAATGACAAACTTGTGAACTAAATCCTGATTCTGCTTAACTTTCCCTAACACCTGCTGTAAAATCTGCTGGTCATCTGCCCATGTACGTATCAACCACTGTGGTGATTTTCCAGTCTTTGACATCTGTACAAGACTGTTTGCATCGAGCAATCCGTGGAAGTGTAGCCAATTATAGAGCCAGGATCCGTTAGCAACATTAACTAACCACGCACACACAGTCATTAAGTCTTTGCTAACGGACGTTGGGAACTCCTCCGACGTCGCTCCTTGCATGGTTGGTATAAGAAGTTGTTTCACATAATGTTCATTTATGCATTTCTTTTCGAGATAACCATCATTTGCTTGGATGATTTTTCCAAGTAAAACCGCAAGGAATTTCACCTGTGAATGAGTAGGATGTTCACTCAGACGATTATGTATCCATTCTACAACTGATTGTATGTGGCGTTTCAATTTTGATGGGCCAGGGAAACCTACTTCCTCTGTTAGCATTAACGCCTCTTTCAATCTATCATCAGATACATCTGGAAAATGCCGATCTACATACAAAACCGATCCCTGCGACAACACATCGTTGCTGTATTTGTTCTTTGGCTCTTTAAATACGTCTTTGATAGTTTTAGGGGGAATAAGAGACCTTGTAGCGTACTCTTCAATATCAAACGGTTTGACACTTCTTCCAATTCCTAAAAGGCTACTAGGAGGTGTAATTGTTGCTCTGTATTTGTACGTATAATCGTCCGCCGTTGAAAGACTGATTGATGTTTCAGCAATTACCCATCGATGATTCTCGAAGGCGCGTGGATAAATATCGCGCAAACTCATCGGTAACGCAATGTTGTTGTTACCCTCCTGACTGCGTGCATTTAATAGGATTCTAACTTGTGAAACGTTTTCAATGCGGAGAATAACTTGGAACAAAACATCCCCCTGCATGAATAGAAATACATATATGAAGTCATGTGTTAGAGTCCGATGTTTCTTTCAATTGATGACATTGAGAAAATATAGGCACAAAGTGCAAGGAGGAATATCTCATTATAATCCCCTGCAGCGCCTGTCGTGGTTTGCCCAAGTGTAATCAGTGGTAAAGAATAACTCGAGATAGCCACGCTTTTTGTTATTTTGATAGGAAAAACAGTAAGATTCCTAGGAACAACGAAACTCGCTCTTTATTAGGCACACAAAAAAAGAGTTGTGTTGCCCTCATCCGACCGGGTCAAAATTACAAAAATGTGAGCCGGTTTTTTTAATCTTTTTAATTAAGTTTTTTTTTAAAGATCTTTTTTAATATTTCAACACTATTTTTACCTATCTTCCGGTTGATCATTGTGTGTAAAAGCCAATTCTCATTCTCTCCATCGTTGTCTTTAATTCAGTATACAATATAATATGTGGATATTCCATACTTTCAAGCAGTTTCTGTTATAGAATCAAGGGTGACTTTGTTCATGGATGTGTACTTCAAGGCAATATTCACCATTGAGTAGAAAATACAGCCAGTATGCATTTTTCTTAGTATCTTCACACATGTTGACTGAAATAATAGGTATAAAATGGTTGATTTGGTATACTAAAAAAAAAAAATCAAAAAATCCGGCCGGCCGACCTTCCCAATTTTAGGCTTGTGAGGGCAACACAAACCTTTTTTTTGTTCTTAGAATAGTGAACATTTAGGATAGTGAACCTCGTTTTAGTTTAAGCGATAGCCAACGCAAGAAGCCATTGTAGTGACCATGTGAACTATTCATATACAAATCGACTGCTGTCAGTTTGCGGTGTGTCAGTTTGTAGTGTGTAAAATGAAGATTGTGCAATAAACACAAAACCCTTCCAAAAAACGAAGAAGAATAAAACATTTATTCCTGGCTTAACTTTTAATCAATCCATACGTTTTGTATTGATGGACTACACATTTTTGTTTCATAAATTTTAAAATATGAATAGCCTAATGAAAACAAAAGTACTCAAGTTGAGAACCTTCCAATGCTGAAATTGTTGGTGGGTGAATGGAATACGGAACATAACATTATACGGTCAGGTCAATGTATATTACCAAAACGATTGAAATGAAATACCTTGTCAAATGGTAACGATGATTGTCTTTCTGCTTGTCTATCACCGGCTGTTCCAACTGTATCTGATGATACTGTTGCTACTCCTGATCCACTTGCAACATCTTTTGTATCATTATCTTTAGAAATAGACTTCTCTCCTTTTGTCAAAGTTCCAGTTTTTAATGATGCTGGTTTATCAGATGGTGGCAACTTGATATCATGTTTGTCTGAATCATGTTCTTTTGCCTGCAACGTAGAAATGGTTAAATTAAGAAACTGAATATTCTTTTATTTCACTAAAATAAATTTAGGTTCACTTCATTACGGATAATGGGGTACGAAAAAGGTAATATATACCATTCATTAGGTGGCAACAGTCACGTAATGGCTTCTACCGGTCTTTCACCTCCCCGAGCAAGGTATGACACAACACGATGTGTGTCCTACACGTATTGCGATCTGCATGTTGAGCCAAGAACAATGTGTGGGAAAATGTGTTTTCGAATGCAATGTTATCAGAGTATAACTTGCAGAGTGCTCTTCATTTTGAACTAAGCAGTTGGAACAAACATTTTTGGACCCACAGCTTCAAAGTTCTCCTATACTCACCTGTGATTGACTTGAAGCCATGTCTTCAATTGCTGGAGATGACACCGCGTCAGGGCGCACAGTGTCAGACGATGAGGTTTCATTGTTGATAACCAATCCTTGCAGTTGATCGCTATCCCGGGGCGTCTTGGCTGATTTCGCGAGAATTTGCAAAATTGAATTGTAGTCTTCAACATTGTATCCACGCTGAATTTTCGGTAACAGAGTTTTCATCAAATCATCCATTTGTGGTGTAGCCTCTTTCATGGTTACACTCAGGTCAAATACCTGGTTGATGTTAAAGAGGTATGGGAAAGAAGCTGCGGCATAAACCCAGTTGTTCTTCCTGACAGCATCTAATGAATGCAGAGCTGCAATTCTAAGACCTTCCATAGACCACTTGGTAAGTTGGTTTCGTTCGACATTTTCCAAAGCTCCGATAATCTTTTTAATTGTCATCTGATATATGCCGGAAGATGATTTAACATGCATTTTCAGCTGACCTGCCATCTTTCCATAAAGTGCGCTTAGCAACACAACCTTGTGTGGATATTGGTTTACATACGACGATCCTAAGGATATCTCA
>CM069441.1:133321391-133489524 GCA_035610835.1 Ophiura sarsii | reverse complement strand
AATCCAATCAAGATAGGCCTTATGGATCTTATTTGACCCCCGATGACCGTGAATGACCTTTGATGACCTTGAAAATGTATTCAGCAAAAAAGAACACACCCACTCCCCTTCCCTCCACCAAATCTCATCAATATAGGCCTTACTGATCTATTTGACCCCATATTTGACCCCGGTGACCTCTGGTGACCTTGAAAATTTAATCAGCAAAAAGAACACACCACCCCCCCTTCCCTCCACCAAATCCCATCAAGATCGGCCTTACGGATCTCCATATATCGCGTCACAAAGGTATTTCTTAGCACACGGCAGACGCCATACGCCATACGGCGGACGCCGGACAGAAATAGTGATAACATAGTCTCTTCTGATTACATCAGGCGAGACAAAAATGTTCGCGGAATCTCACTGGACAGGGTCACTTTTTCTTTTGTCTTTATTGTTGCATTACAAATGACGTTGTTTTTAAATTAAACATTGGAAATTTCATTTATACTATACAAATGCTGTTTTTACCTCTGAAAAAATACACGCAATTTAATATTAGGGAGCGATCACTATTTACGCCAGGGGTGGAGGAAATCAGGGGGGAGGCACGATATTTGATTTGGTCAAAAGTACAAAGATGACAAATGTTAATTTATACTCTAGGGCCTACAAATGTTTATCCTCTGACAAATGACCTTTGAATCACTATTTACCACAGGGGGCGGTAGAGGAAATCAGGGAGTACAAAGATGAAAAATGTTCGCGGAATCTCACTAGGGTCACTTTTTCTTTGTCTTTATTTTTTGCATTACAAATTACGTTGTTTTATGAGTTAAACATTGGAAATTTAATTTATACCATACAAATGCTTTTTTTCACTCTGAAAAATGACATTTGAATTCATGGCAATCAATTTAATATTAGGGAGAGATCACTATTGACGCCAGGGGGGAAGATCAGGGGGGGGGGCGGACACGATATTTTTTAAACATGAAGGGGGGGACGCGAAATTTTATTCTGGCAAAGAGGGGGGGACATGAAATGTTGATGGTCAAAATTACAAAAACAATGTTAATTTATACTATACATGTTAATTTATATTATACAAATGCATTTCCCTCTGAAAAATGACCTTGATTCACTTTTTACGCCAAAGGGGCGGGGCGGGGCGGGGGGGGGGGGGGGGGGGGGGGGTTGGAGGAAATCAGGGGGGACATGAAATGTTTTTTAAACATAAAGGGGGGACGCGAAATTTTATTCTGGCAAAGAGGGGGGGGGGGGGGAACATAAAATGTTGATGGTCAAAAGTATAAAGATGAAATCTTTTAATTATACTATACATGTTAATTTATACTATACAAATGCTTTTCTTTCTTCTGAAAAATGACCTTTGAATCACTATTTATGCCAGGGGGTGAAGGAAATCAGGGGAGGACACGAAATGTTTTTTAAACATGAAAAGAGGGACGCGACATTTTATTCTGGCAAAGAGGGGACATAAAATGTTGATGGTCAAAAGTACAAAGATGAAAAATGTTTATTGGACAAGCTTCTTTAGCGATGTACATCAAACATAGCATAAATAAGTGTAAAGTCAAATTTGTTGGCGCGCATTTCTTGAAAAACCTACACACACCCTGCATTCTCCATATACCTGCAGGTAAGTTGTTTTGTCAACATGGTCAAGTAGGATGGCACTGTGATGTTTCTCTACTATAATAAAAGCAAGGTGTTATCGTGAAGCTTCATTATGTTGATGTTTTTCTAATAATAATGTTCACTTCTTTATACCATACACTCTATGGCTTTTTGTTGAAATTGGGACTTCACCATCATTTGTACCATCATTAGATAAATAAGGGGGGGGGGGGGGGCATGATAGTTGTTTTAATACTTGAGGGGGGCATGAAATTGTTCTGTGTTCAAGAAGGGGGTGATGAAAATATTGCACCAAAAAAATAAAATATCCTCCACCCAACCCGCCAACCCCCCTCCTCTGGCGTAAATAGTGATCGCTCCCTTAGATAAATGTACGGCTTTTCAAGAAGCATGGCGCGGCGACGGCGGATCCCGACGATGTTTTTGGTGTTTCCGGGGTGTTGTTACAATACCAGCATGTGACCAGGAGTCTTGCCATAATATTTCGTGACCGGCGGCATCGTCTGTAGTAACAGATCTTTTCAACATGGCGCCCTCTGCCGTCATTTTAACCCCTATTGCATATCTTTTTACAGTTCTATTTCTGCCAGTAAAACAGGAATACCAGCCAAGTTGGACCTTTACTGGCTGTATTTTACTCCATACTCGATTTCAAACGATTGATATATATTTTGCCGTCTCTGCATGATGTAGTATGTGCTATCATTTAAAATTGCATTTTGACAACATTAAATTTGAAAAAAGAACATTTGTTATTATTACCTGTACACTTCAGCACTACATAAACGTGTACAAATGTAATTAGTGTAAGGTACCAGCCCTGCACCAAGTATATGGTGTAATACAATGCATTGTCCTTTATTCTATTGTACAGTTACATTAAGCCCTTTATCGCTTGCTTACGGTTATCGTGGTGTTTAGAATTACCCCCACGTCCCCTATTTGTTCATAAACGTGGGCCTAGGCTTACCTAAGTATGCATGTCCCATATCACCAACCTGAGAAAAAACAAATCGCCTGTTGCCATTGATGTACATTATTATAGCCTACAAATTGACATGATGCGACAAATTATACCCCATATTATATTAAGTTATAGAATAAAAGATGTAAATCAGTGGCATAACATTCAGGAGTGGGAAGTCTTCCCCCGCTTGACCGTCGTACTGAGTCCACAACGAAGTTAAACAAGACAATTAATGGACATTAATTAGTGGCTCATCTCCACCCTCCAAAAAATGCAGTACTTCTAAAAAAACACCGAAATATTAACCGCCCAGGTTTACTCATCGAACCCACAATATTAACCGCCCAGGTTTATTCATCTGGCGGGTGCCCGCTAGTGCAACTGAAACTGTGGAATACAACTATTTTAAGGATGACTCATGTATTATAGAAAACATCTTGTTGAAAACCGGGCCAGATATCGGAACACCATTAATCCAGGAAAGATGAAACCACTTTCTAAGCGCTGTTTTTCTTTTTTAAGACTCTTCTTGTCTAGATCAGCGCCTGCTGTGCCCTCTCAATCACAACTTCCACGCTACGCCCCTGCCTATAAGGAAGTGTTCAGAAATACTTTGGTGGGGTGGGCTGCTGGCAACTTGCATTTTTCGGTGTCTTAACTTTTTTTAGACCCCATTTACAAACTTGAAAACTTTTTTGACCCCCCTTAACAAAGTGAAACACTTGTTTAACAACCCCCCCCCCCCCCCCCCCCCCCCCCCCCCCCCCCGGGTTCAAATGGGTTTGTATCATAGGCGTAAATCCATTCCCGGGGTATTAGGAATAAATCGTCGGATTAGGAACAAAGCCACTCACTCGCATACTAAACATATGCTATTCATCCAGTGAACTTGATTGCTTACATACATTTAGCCCAAGAATACAGTGACGTATCCAAGTGGCCAGCAGGCCAAGCAGCCCCCCCCCCCCCCCCCCCCCCCCCTGCCCAATTTAAAAAAGACAACGCCTCAGCTTAAACAAACAAAGATTTCTGTTTCAATGGGGTGTATGGTTTTCACAAATTATTCATAAAAGAAAGGAAATGTTTAAGGTGATAAAGTGTTACAATAAATTAGTCTTGGCATGTATGAAGCTTTCTTTTTATCCCCCCCCCCCCCCCCCTACCGCCCAAATAAATGTGTGTGTAAGTAAAGTAACATTACGTAACATAAATTAACCTAACGTAAAGTAACCTAAAGTAACGTAACTTAAAGTAACGTCAAGTAACGTAATGTAAAGTAACGTAACGTAAAGTAACGTAACGTAAAGTAACGTAACGTAAAGTAACGTAAAGTAAGGTAACGTAAAGTAAAGTAACTTAATGTAAAGTAACGTAAGTTTTGTAACATGAAGTTCCCCTACCCCCATGAATTGCATAAACAATTCAGATTTTATGCAAATTCAATTTTGAAATTTGGATTAAGACAATGTCTTAAATATTACATATTACGTAATATAACGTAAGTTCCCCTAACCCCGTGAATTGCTTAAACAATTCAGATTTTATGCAAAAATATTTAAAGCAAAGAACCCATTTGTAAACATTTTCATTGGACAGTTATTTTCTCCATAAAACACATTTGTTTCTCATTTCTACTTGAAAAGGTCTTTATTCTACCACCCTGTATAACAAGTTATCACCCTGTATATAGACACTGTAAAAAAATCCACTGGAAATTACTATACTACATTCATTCCAATTTCAAATCGCATTGTATAATTTATGTCAGTGATTGCTTGAATAAAGATTGATTACACACGATATGTCTTTAAAACACATTTCTTTCTCCTTTCTACTTGAAAAGGTCTTTATTCTACCGGCCTGTATAACAACACATTATTTTATCACCCTGTATTGACACTGTAAAAAAGTCCACTGGAAATTATCGCTAATCGATTATCGACTAACTTTTGCTCTCAACCTTTCAATATGAATGGAATTTCCCAGAAGATTCCACCCTGTTCCGTCAATGCTACGAGGGTCATTCAATAAGTTCTACCTCCTACTTCATAACTTTGCTATTATACAAGCCAGTGGTATGAAATATTCCACAATTGTAGCTTTGAATCTCAGCTACAAGATCATAGTAGATTGGTCTGAATACTCATTGTACTTTTCTAGATATGCAGTGAAAACCATACTTCCATTTAGTGCGACGGAAACGGGTAAAAATCAGCCAAATGTCTCCTAAGTGCTATTCATTTGGCCAATTCTAAGAGACAAAATGTACCTATCGGTCAATTACAACCGTTTTAAGTCACAAATATCTCTTGTACAGACTTTAAACAATACAAGTGACTGATTTCTTGGCAAAAAAACCCCTCTAATTAGCCAGAACCAGACCAAGACAGCCATCAATTGTAACTCTACCCTAGAGAACCGCTGCAAAAGTCATATTTGCTTTTCATAGGAACTAAGAGATATTCATTATACAGGACTAAATGGATATATTTCAAGTCTCTCGAAGATATATTTTTCTATCACTGACTACCTGATTAACTATTCTAAATGTTGCATATAAGGAAAACTGATAAAGTTACTATCATGTTAAGATTTAACATTCGAGGCATCACTATGGCTTGACTTGTAATGACGAACATTTGACTGAATATCAGTATTCCAGTATGCTAAAGGCGTAGCAATACATTCGAGTTGATATTATACCTTTTGCAAGCTACAATGGTTAATATTGCCTACCATCAGATTTATACATGATAGTATAGCATTATACTCAGAAATCATCCATTGTTATCTATTTTCAGTATTTAAATCGGGCGGTTATACCTAATCATACAATACGGAGAGAAAACGAAAAAAACATGTATTTATTTTGGGGTAATTTTCCGTGTCCGTTGTCCAAAATCTCTCTCTGGCTTTGATTGCATCATGACAAAAGTAAATAGGTATCAATTAGCATTACTATAGATGTGTAGCTATGATTCAGAGTTATAATCATGACAAATGTCATGAGCCTGACATTCATATTAGCGATTTTATGAGTGAGGAGGTAGAATTTATTGAATGACCCTCGTATATCCCGAAATCATTAGCTGCTTCATATGCATTTTTATGGTAATGAAGTAAATCAATAAGTAAATCTCATTATGACTCGCTCGAGTGAACGTGTGAAGCCGATCTGTGTCATACAAAACACACACTTTCGCGTCATACAACAAGTCGCCCAGTTTCCCTATATGAACATGAAACTGTCTAATCATGACTTTCAGGCCTACATTGCCCTAGACAGCTTCCCCTTTTCAGGTATCGTATACATTATACTTATTTATATTCCATTAAAAGTCATATGTATGTTTTTTGCAGTTTAACCCTATTGTTTGTCAATGTAGCACGCACAATATACCACCCAAATGCGCCTTCCCGACAAAGCAAATTCGAATATAGACCGCCTTCGGCAGAAAAAAGAAAAATTAGGAGGACTGGAGTAAGGGTAAGGAGCATTAGGCGCGTCTAGGCGGCGCAAATGTGGGAGGCTACGGGGTCAATTGTTTGGTAATTGTCCTCCAAATTCAAATCAAACAACATCCAAACCAAGAACATGATTGTACAGGGTGAATCAAAAAAAATAGGACTCTGTTTCATGGCGATTTTGTACTTTTTCAAAACCACTGGACCATAACCAATTCGCCGTCAGTGCAAAGCCCAATTAATAATGATAATATTCTGAAAATCTGGGATTAATCCAATCAAAATTAAGACCGCTTGCATAATTTGCGTATAAACCATATATCATTTGCTAGTTTGTACAATGGGATTTACACATACAAACCAGAAAATGACATGGTTTACAGTTCAATACTTGGCATTCTTAAACATTTTAGATTATCTGTTAAAGGTAGATGTTCCGATTTTCAACTTGAAGTTTTCTATTCTACATGAAAGCCTGAAAGGTCATCCTTAAAAAAGTCGTGTTCCAAAGTTTGAGTTGCATAGCTCTAATGGTTCTTATTTTAGACGCACAAGATGCTGTGAATTGTAGTACAGAAACTATATCGGTGGTTACCACCATTCGCGGTAATTCGACGTTATTTTATCGATTTCTCCGTAATTATACCGATTTAGGCCGTCAAATTTCAGTATGATGATGAGAAAAATACGAACTTTCATATGATATGAAAAATACGAACTTTCATATGATATGAAAATCTCCGTATGTTTGAAATAATTCTGCGTTACGAAAATGCGATCGGGTCATCTACCTTTAATGGTATTCGTCTTAATTCTGGCACAAATCATTAATAATAATAGCTACATAAAACACAAATGTGATGTATGAATATTTCTGTGCAATGTTCAATATTGCCCAGTGTTCTCATGAGAAAGCCTCAGCATGTAGAAAAGTTGTGGTAGGAAAGCACCAATCACGTTAATAGTGTGTTTATAGTACCAATCATTGACAGAGAAGGACATTTAGACTTTAATTTCTGCTATAATCATGATAATAATAAGAATAATTTAGCATGATAAGAATACAAATAATTTCCCTTTTAGCCTATTGTGTAAAAATTAATCTTCCACTGTCATGTTACTCCACCTTTACTGTGTAAATTACCATTGTACATTACTTACATTACTAGTACTACTACAAAATGATTTCACTTGCCTATAGTCGGTCACACTTTCCTTAATTGATGATTTATCCTTCTCATCTTTTCAGGATTTTAACTTTATTAGTTGGACTTTACAATGAAATCAAATTGATCATGGTTCAGCGGTTTTAATAAGGATTTAATCCATGCTGAAAGAGAGTCCTATTTTTATTTTATTTTTGATTCACCCTGTATGCTCAAATCCAAATTCTTTTACTTCAAACATTTTTTTTTCATTGTCTTTTTTCCCGTACTCCCTACCAGCGACAGCGGAGAAACAATATTTAGGGTGAGACGTATTATAAGAAATAATTTGCGTGTAGCGCGCAAATAGTTTCAGTTCTAGGTCCAGAAAAACATCCCTGAAGCCATCTTGTTAAGCTTAAATAATAAAACATTGAAACGAATCGCGCAAATATTTCGTTATACTATCCATTTGGTCAAACTTTTTGGACCCCTGCCTTGAGTTCCCAAAACTGTTTGGTCCCCCCTTTCGGCAACTTCAAACTTTTTTGCCGCCCCTCGCCCCAACCTCGGGGAGCCCGGCGATATTATTTTCCGTAAACAAAATTTGATACCTTGACGGAATAAAGCGTACATAGTATAGGCCTACATGATGAGACTGATAATGCAGCCCCCCCCCCTACCTCCACACCACCAAAGTATTTCTGAACACTCCCTAAACATAAATACTGCTACAGTGCAACTTACCATAAACGCCCTTTATTTCAATTGGTACCACCTCCTTTGATTTTGGTCCATGAAAGATGAAAATTAAACTAATTCAGTAGGCCTATGTGATCCAAATACTTTTAAATGACTGAAGTTCAAATAAATAATTTACTCTCCGTATATATGTGAACTGCACATGCCAATTATCATTTATAAAAGTCTGCACATGGAGTTTTCCATCACCAGCATGGAGGAATAACTAAGGAGGGGTGACTCGATTGATAAAACAGGACCAATATGGGCTGATACGCCCTCAATCAATGTGCGGTAGTTCCGGTTAAATTTAGACTACGTTGCATTGGCCGCTTGAAACTTTAGTGTGGATACGTACATAACTATTTCTGTGCGTAATCCTCACGAGGTAACCAGACTTACTCTTTTATAGTTCGGTACAATAGAGTTGTAAAAGACTTTGCATCAGTCTAAATGAAATCGGCGCAAAAACTAGGTCACGTATTTGTTGTACACAGTGATGATAATCAATTTAACGGATTTCTGCAATGACAAGTAATATAACACGTGTATGTATAAAGACCATAGACCAATTGAAAGCATTATTTATTACGGTTTTGCCACAGTCTTCTGGCAAATGTGTGCTTCCTGAAGCCGTCGGGGAAGTGCAGTGGCTCGTGTTTTATAGGCTTAGGCCTATACAGTGCATTTTTGAGTACATGTACAGTGTAAACCCCAAGAAAAGTGCTTCCCGTAAGACATTCCGTTACCCCTATCGTTTTGGAGCATGCGATTGGTATAGACATGTGGGGTATTGTCTCCTCGATAAGAATATCGCTGTTGGTAAATTAAAATCGTGTGCTAATTAGCTTTAATTAACCAAATAAAGAACCAATACCTAAATTTAATGCAGTATATACTATTTTGGCAACACTACTCTATTGAATTTACGACGAACTCACTAATGTGTGTCTTTGTGCTGCTATTGAATGGAGTTGCCACATCCAGTTCGAATCCCATTGATCATGAATATTTGTAAGGAAACAAACGCGAGTTCCTTTTAGGAATATTTACTGGTATTGTCCTCAGGTATGCAGCTATCATTGATTGTGCGAAGTCTGGTAGAGCTCCATTGAATCCTCATTGGGCCAATTCAGTTAAACGCGCGATCAATAATATATCTAACATTGAATGGGAAGAAGATGTCAAATCCAAATCCTCTCTTACAGATTATTTGAGTATTAACAGTCTCTGCCTCTAAGGGCGTACCATGTGGTGATTCATGGGTCCTCAGATCAACTTTTTTAAAAAACTAGTGATACATTATCATAACATTATAGTACTGCCAAATTTTAAAATTCCTAAAAGTTATGGTTCGGTCGTAAAAAATCACAGAAATTTTAGGAACAAATCCCAGTAAAATGATTACTACGTTCCCTATAAGTATAACTATGCGCACCATGCACATCCCAACGAAAGGAAAACATATTTTGAAACCTCCAGTTGGGTACACAACAAAAGTGAAACAAAATCATTGGGATCTCGTTGGCGCGTCACATTACGCTGACCTTGAAACCGTGACGAACAGCGTCCTAAGCAGTTTTCAAGCCCTTATAGTTTGACGCGCCAACGAGATCCCATTACATAAACAAGTTCATATGGAAGAACTCAGAGCCTTTAACATATTCAAAAGTAAAAATTGTTGGGATCTCGTTGGCGCACGGAGAAAATCCAGGTCAAAGGTCAAGTTTTACCATTTTGAGCCATTTTCGCACCTCCGTAAATCCGTGCGCCATCTTTAAAACACCTTGGAAATGACATCTACTTGCAAAGATGGTTTACCTTGAATAAAAAATGAAGAATCTGGTTTGGGATCTCAGAGATTTTTTTTTTAATGATTTTTTACAAATTTGCTTAAGAGCAACTTGCACTGCATGCGAGTCAGTAATAGCCCTTTGTGCATTGTCCAAGTTCTTGTAAATCAGTCCGCCAACAAGATCCCATCAACTTTTTGATTTATTTGCTTAGTTTGGCCACCATTTAATAGATACCACTAGAAAAAACTTTGGGATTTTGATGGCGGTTATTTCTACATGATCGTAAAGTTGAGGTGTCATCAGCTTTATTCTCGAGCCTTTTTGGGCCATTTATCAGATTATCAGAATATCAGATTCCTTTGGTGAATTTTGACATGTCATATAGGACAATGATTTTCATGCATTTTAAACCATTCTCAACCCATCAACATTAATCTGTTGCATGATGTTTCATAAATTGCATATTATGTCTTCAGAATTCAACAACCCTGTCGAATTCGGAAGACGTGACTTACATATTTTGAAATCGACATTACAGACTAACATAGATGTGTTCAGAATAGTCTGAAATGCATAGAAAACAATGTCCTATATGACATGTCAAAATTCACCAAAGTAATCTGATATCCTGGGACTTAGTCTGAAATGGCTCAAAAAGGCTTGAGAATAAAGCTGATGACACCTCAATTTTGCGCTAATTTAGAATTAAGCGCCATCAAAATCCCAAAGTTTTTTCTAGTGGTATCTATTGAATGGTGGCCAAACTAAGCAAATAATTCAAAAAAATAATGGGATCTAGTTGGCGCACTGATTTATAAGTGCTTGAACAATGTATGTGGGGCTATTACTGACTCGCATGCACTGTAAGTTGACCTTAAGCAAATTTTTAAAAATCGTTTTAAAAAAAAATCTTAAAGATCCCAAGCTGGAATCTTCATTTTTGATTTAAGGTAACACATCTTTGCAACTGGAAATCATTTCCAAGGTGTTTTAAAGATGGCGCACAGATGTACGGAGGTGTAAAAATGGCTCAAAATAGTAACATTTGACCTTTGACCTTGATTATCTCCATGCGCCAACGAGATCCCAACAATGTTTCCTTTTGAATTTGTTAAAGGCTCCGAGTTCTTTCATATGCACTTGTTTATTGAATGGGATCTTGTTGGCGCATCGAATTATAAGGTCTTGAAACTGCATAAGAGCGCTGTTTGTCAATGGTTCAAGGTCAGCGTAATATGACACGCCAACGAGATCCCAACGATTTTGTTTCACTTTTGTTATGTACCTAACTGGAGGTTGTAAAATATGTTTTCCATTCGTTGGGATGTACGTAGCGCGCATAGATAAACTTATAGGGAACGTAGTAATCGTTTTACTGGGTTTTTTTCCTGAATGGTTAAGTACACTCCAGGCATGGAGACATACTTGTTAGATAACATTGATTTTTATGGGGCTTGTCTTAAATTCAAGATTCGTTCAAATACACTACCATTAGAGTCCAAAGTGAGTAAATGGACCCCTGATAATAATGGCACCTGTCAATTATGTAATAATGGTGTTAGATACAAAACACTTTCTTTTCACTTGCATGTCACTTAATGCTATAATTTTAAGAACTAATGAATATAATAATCTAGAAAAGGCTCTAATTGACTTAAATGGTATTGATGTATGGGTGCTATTTATCTCTAGCGATCTTGATGTAAAATATAAATTAATGCTAGGTAGTACATACACCACATTTTGTAATATAAGCAATGTTAACGACTTTTATCATGTATTTGACAAATTTTGTAAGTCCTTCTCCAAGCGTGCATGGAAGGCACGATTAGAGATGCGCAAACAATGACGATTGAATTTAATATATTTGTTCATGTATATACATGTATAGTGCCATTTTCCACGTGTGCCTGACATAATTTCAGATCAATTTTGTATGATTGACTTTGTGTCTGTATATAATATGTATCTATCTCATGGTAACACTTTGTAATTTGTGTATATAATTGTGTATTAATCTTGTGATTTTCTGTATATGAACGCACCGTCGGGTAGACGGGTGCCGCTGTTTTAAAAGCGTATGTTCAAATAAATAAATAAATAAATAAATAAAAATATCACACGTAAATCCGACGTCATTCGTCTCAGCATGCTGTATTCAGCTCTATGTACTAAAGTGTGACGTGGAGGGACTGGATTCTCTGAATCATCAGATAGCTACGGACGAGTTCGGGACTGACAAGGTTATTTTATTGAATAATTTTAGAAGCATAATCAAAGCTAGCTACTTTGCAATAAGGATATCGATTTAAAATGATTATGAGTTAACAGTTTCATGTTTGGGAAAGGGACGAGATGTCTATCTTCTTTTATTCCTTTATATTGAAACAAGTGATCGCAACCAATATCGAGGTCCGTATTTAATTATGTTATAACTACATGATTAATTTCATAAAATCCTAAATAAAAATAAAATCATTACATATTTGGCATTCTCATATTTGGTCGCGGACGGGAAACAGTACGCCTAAACACAGAAGAGTCCATTTGAATTGGCATAGAATACCTCGAGTCATTATATTGATGTTAACTTCGGGATTATTTAATTTGAAATAGGCTAATTTATGCTTTTATAAGCGATACGACATAGTTTTGGTATATATGTTTCCCGTAAGCCATTTCAACAATCTCTTTAATGGCATCTAATTTGTTTACGGTTTCGGGTCGTTATCTCAGTTGAGGATCCTGAGAAAAACCCACGTTAAATGCTGTGAAATTTATGCCAAGATCTAGATGGCCATTTTTTAATGAGGTTAACTTGTCTTTAAGATACTTTAATTTTTGTTGTTGCAACTGATTTCTGGAGGCAGATCCCTAGTGCTAGACTCATTGAACTGCATATAAATCTCATATGGTAATATTCAGGTTCCCCTTTACAACAAGCCATAATAGGCCTATGCCTTAATTTTCCATTTCAATTGCCACTGAACCATGCACTTAAAACAATATTGGTCTAGGATCGATAACCTTTGTGTGTATTAATAATTATCAATCGATCACTCTTCATTTGATTAAAATAAACAAATAAAAACGTAAGACTTAAATATAAAGCCCCTTTTCAGAGTCAATTACACCAAGTAATTTGTTTACAAATTACGTGTTTTGTGTCCCTTTCGTGGTCATTTGATACACAAATTGTTGACTAAAAACAAGAAATGTAACTTTATTTAAATTGTAGTTGGTGTACAACAGTTGGCTATCATGGAAAGGGGTTATTTTTTACAAGTGCATTAGGCAGTCTTCCTAAACATGGTGCACATGATAGACGAATTACTCTAGCTCCAGTTCGAGGCCCGCCCATGCAAAGACGAGGGGTCGAACGGATTGGTCCATATCTTTGAAAAGGCATACATTAGGAATTTTTGTAAATAAACATTATTTATTTTTAACATTTTGTAAGTCGTTTACTCTCCTATCCCGACTGGTCCTAATTAAGTTTAGAAACTGTTGCACACCAATAATACTAAAAACATGTGTAAAATCACGCACGGTGCTGTTTATATGGATATTATGCTCAGGTAAGTGAAGATGTCAATGTAATAATTCATGAATGCTATCTACTGAAGATAGCAATATAGCATATGTTATCTGAAGATAGCAATGTAGTATATTAGTATACTATCTACTTAAGATAACAATATAACATACGGTTATCTACTGAAGATAGCAATGTTATATATGGGTACTATCTACTAAAAAAGATAGAAATGTAACGCCGGGTGTATATCTACTGAAGAAAGCAATACTATTGGGTTATTATTTATTTATTTATTTATTCGGACATACACTTTCAGAACAGTGGCATCCGCCACCTTGGCGAATGCGTCCATACAATACAATATGAAAAACAGAGGTAAAATTATATACAAACAATTTACAAAATTATAAATGGCAAAAAGAATCATAGATAGCTAATAGCGGTACGTGCAGCCCATGCACGTTTCAAATATGACTTACAAAACACATCAGATATTGGTAGTAAGGGAAAGTCGTCACTTACAGAGAGGGTTTCATCAGAAAATCCTACCATAAAACACATTTTGATAGTTAGATTGCTAGCAATAAATATACTCCAGAAAGGTTCAAGATAATAATCTCTAACTTTCGATACTCATCGACTCTAATGTCAGAACATAAAAAAGAGCAGAACATAAAAATAAGAAGTGTTTGTCTCTTTATTTACAAAGAGGACAGAGGATATTTGTATTTATATCTTCTTTCCATGAATGAACACGGCTGTTAAGTGTCAGGGTAATAGAACGTGCTTTGAATTTGATCGCAGCCCATCTAATTTGCATAATAAATACGTTTCTAAACTAGGTTCCCTCTTGTACAGCACATAATCCTTCAAAGATGACTTTGCCATAGCAGAAACTAACCACTATCATTAGAGTTATTTACACTGATATTACTATATAACGACGATATGATGTAGAGCTGAAGAATTAAACTATGAGCAAGATCATGCACGATAAAATTGGTGCGTGCAGAGGGTGCATTTATTGATCAGATCTTGCAATTTGTATTGCCCATTAGGGACTTTGTGTTTAGTTTGTTTATATGTATGGTTTATTAATATATTTAAAAATATCAAACAAATCCCGTCAACCAATCAGATCCCGCTACAAATAGTCAGGTCCCCCCCCCCCCCCCCCCCCCTGCGCGGGTTGCAATTGATGGCCTAAGCCCATTACCAAAATCACCTCTTCCGCTCGTCAACACGCATGAATTCAATGCATGAAATCGAAAATATTAGTACATGAAACAGAGATATGGCGATATCGAAATAGAGCTAACCTGTATAGACTTATCAAAGTCTTTATTGACTCTATATTGTTATTGTTATTGTTTAATCAACGAGGACACATTTTTGTACGCTAGTTGTTCGCCTTTCACAGGGAATTTGCTATTTCATACCAACTACTGTATGTACTGCGTAGCTATTAATTGGATATGAAGCCATAATGATTAATGATAGGTTTGATGATGCGTTGGCTTACGAATTGAAAACTGCAATGTAAGAGCTTGTTGACAGGCTAAGCCCGGACGAAACTGTGTCCAAGCTCTGTGTAGCCCCAATTGAATTGTCTGAGTTTATGCCGGACAAACCTTAACTGGATTGTCCTGAGTTACACTAGAGGGCGTAGACACGATGTTTTCAGCATAATTATTGGAACCCGACTGTTTATTTTAACAGTATAAATCGTATTCTATTAATTGGGAACCAAGACGATGCAGGGGGTTAACTCTAAAGCTGCCGAAAGTCTATGGCTTTCTCCACGTTGGTCTCGTCATTTAGCCGGTCCCGTCTAATATTTGTTTACATCAGATTTGCACGTTGTATCGGAGTCACAGCCACCGAGAATTTCAGTAGCAGGGGCCTGTCACCAGTTGATCTCAGTTGAAAATGCCCATAGCGTTACGTTACACTGCCGATAATGAGCTAATTGATATTCATGAGGTGATTTACTACGGCAATTTTACATTGGAATTTTGACTTGCCCGATAAAATCATGAATTGTAATGCTTTTAGATCATGAATCTGAATAGGAAACATGAATTTATTGGTATAAAATGTACAATGAACACATTGAAATGGTAATTGGGTCTGATGGTTTAATACTTTGTCGACAACACAGTGATAACTTGCAAGCTTCCAGGGGGAGAAATACTTTTGCGCGGCAGTGTACATGCTCATAGAAACCATACACACCCCTTGTATGTAGGGGGGTGTGCATGACTGCACACATGGCATGTGCAGTGCTAACGCGGCCGCGGTAGATCTCAAATGCACGTTCCCTGACGGTTATGCCTGGTGAATCATTTGTTGGCATACAAATAAAGCTAAGAGGGCGTATATAATGCATACTCATTGCTTAAATATGTACAGTTTAAAAACAAAAACAAAATCATAAAATGTTCTCATACCATTTTGTTGTGTATGTCTTACGCTTTAATTTGATAGGTCACAAACCCATATTGAAGGTATGGATATGTTCAAATAAAGTCTCGAAGACTCGAATATAGGTTATTAATTATGCAAATTATAAACTATACTGCTAAATAAAAAATTAAAACCATTTTATCCAAAAAAATATTTTTAAATGATCTGTATTGAAAAAAAGAATATGAAATGTGCAAACAAGAGTGTTATTAATATGTCTATTTAATTTGAGAGTAAAAAAAGTTAATGTTAGATGACACAAAAAAACATCATCCTCGCCGGGACTCGAACCCGTAACCCGTAACTTTGAATGCCATCTGCGCTGGAGGCAGTAGAAGTCCAACGCGCTAATCCATTGCGCCACGAGACGTCTATGGCAAGTATATTGCACAATAGAACAGAAAAACCTGGTTTTTCGATCGAAAAACCAGGTTTATCAATTCGATTGTCATAGTTTTTTGATAAACTTGGTTTTTCGGCTGATAAACCAGGTTTATCAAAAACTATGACAATCGAATCGATAAACCTGGTTTATCAATCGAAAAACCAGGTTTTTCAATCGAAAAACCAGGTTTTTCAATCGACCGAATATGATTGTCATAGTTTTTGAAAAACCTGGTTTATCGACCGAGAAACCAGGTTTTTCGCCGATAAACTTGGTTTTTCAATTCGATAGTCATAGTTTTTTTTGATAAACCTGGTTTTTCGATTGAAAAACTGTGTTTTTTGAATTCGATTGTCATAGTTTTTTAAAAACCAGGTTTATCGACCGAGAAACCTGGTTTTTCGCCGATAAACTTTGTTTTTCAATTCGATTGTCATAGTTTTTTTGATAAACCTGGTTTTTCGATTGAAAAACCAGGTTTTTCGAATTCGATTGTCACAGTATTTGAAAAACCAGGTTTCTCGACCGATAAATCTGGTTTTTCGCCGATAAACTTGGTTTTTCAATTCGATTGTCATTGTTTCTTTTTATAAACCTGGTTTTTCGACCGAGAAACCTGGTTTTTCAAAAATCTATGACAATCGAATTAGAAAAACCTGGTTTTTCGATCGAAAAACCAGGTTTATCAAAACAAACTATGACAATCGAATTGAAAAACCAAGTTTATCGGCGAAAAACCAGGTTTATCGATAAACCTGGTTTTTCGTTGAAAGAAAAAACGGGTTTGTCGTCGAAAGAAAAAACAGGTTTGTCGTCGAAAGAAAAAACAGGTTTGTCGTCGAAAGAAAAACCAGGTTTGTAGATCGAAAAACCAGGTTTTTCTGTTCTATTGTGCAATATAGCCTACTTGCCATATGACAAGTATATTGCACAACAGAAAAAACAGGTTTTTCAAATGCGATTGTCATAGTTTTTGAAAAACCTGGTTTATCGACCGAGAAACCTGGTTTTTCGATCGAAAAACCAGGTTCATTGATAGAAAAACCAGGTTTATCGATCGAAAAATCAGGTTTATCGATCGAAAAACCAGGTTTATCGATGAAAAAACAGGTTTTTCTGTTCTATTGTGCAATATACTTGCCATAGACGTCCTGACAATCGCGAAGTTTTTTAATTAAATATAGTGTCGTTACAGGGTTATCGAAAATTAAAATGTGATATTTAAACTACATATTGTCCATTAAAGCACCATTTTATTTACGGTAATAAATAGGCACATAAAATATCATTAAAATACTAATTTCGCACTGAAAATCTGAATTTGGCGATATTTTAGCATTTTTATACCAAACTACTGCCGACTCATATTAAAAAGCTCGTAAGGTTTTAGCGCAATACTTCTTCGCCCCACGAAATACAAAAATTTACATTATTTAGTAAATACAATAATTGTAACGTTTCACGTCACCACTGAAACGTTACCACTAGTTAATTGAAACAATAATAATGACCCGTGACCTTTCATTTGAAAACTAAGGGGTCCGAGTTAAAGGCATATTATGTGATCTTTTCCAGAGAGCGCCCTCTATTCATTATTTTTTTTAGAAAGTAGATTTTCTTGCAGATTTACATTTCCGATCATAAATCATACATACATTCCAAGTTACAGAGCGATACGATTCCTAATTACCTCAAAATCATGGTTTTAGAGTGAATTTAGAGTGAAAAATATAAACTGTCGGGATTCCGACAGTTTATTTTCACTCTAAAACCATGATTTTGAAGTAATTAAGAATCGTATCGCCCTGTAACTTGGAATGTATGCATGATTTATGATCAGAAATGTAAATCTGCAAGAAAATCTGCTTTCTATTTTTTTTTTTCGATGTTGAGGGCGTTCCCTGGAAAGATCACATAATATACCTTTAACTCGTCCCCCCCAAAATGTCAACACCACTTGTCCCTTTAATTGGAAGAAAAGTGTTGTTGTTATTGTCATGTAAGTGATGCTGAGACTAGTATACCAATAGTCTCAGAGTGATGTTGGTAAAAACGGGCATTTATGGTAACTTGCACTGTAATATTTTAAGGCTATATTTCGACGCGGTTGTATGGCTAACTTGGCTTGGACCGGGGAAGACTTGATGTACATGTACAGACTTACCTCTCTGGTGGTGTCCCGTGGTGGTCCTGTCGCCATATTGATGGATGACATCTACTTTTGGTAGATTGTTATATTAAAATGGGCCATGTTGTCCCAATGATCTCACATGCTCACTGTCCGCCCTCACTAATTGAATACATTGTCACGCTCTACCACCTACACATGGCCCTGATCTAACTCAGTAGGCCTATTCAACAACGGAATAAATCTCTAATATGTATTAATCGTCATACCGTTCCAAGCGACCATACAATATTATAGGATGATACATAATTGCGACGTAATACAGTTTCGTACAGCTATACTCTTCAACAACCTGTCAGAAGTCGCGAGGATCAACACTGTTTTTCAGCAGAATTCAACGGTTGCTATAATCGCAAATCAGTCACATTCTGGTCAACCATGGCCCGTATTAACGAACCGAAGTAACAGAGTACAGACCCAAAACCAACACCATGTTGTCAGGCGTAATTCAACAAGTGGGTAGACCTGTTAACTGGAAAAACCCAGATATAAATGCAGCTTTGATCATAAAATCATACCACACGAGGCCGACCTTTCACACCGCTAATGCATTGTGCCAATGTGGGTGCAAATGTCATTTTTATTGATGTAAGGCTTTAATAGGAAATACATAGCTATAATTCATAATTGGACAAGAGCAGTCAGTACGTTTCCTCCGCTGGTTCAAACATTACAATCACGACAATCCACGTTAGTTTTAAACAGAATGCAGATATCCACCTGATAATTCTTTTGTTTTATGGTGTGTGTGAATCAACTACCCTATGGCAAAATGAAATATCCCAATTAAACACGCGCACCGCCAATGACGCATGTTGGGGATTCCCATACTCTACCGCTGCCGCAATCATTACTCACGCAATAACCTACTCATTGCAACATACTTCATAAGAACGTGGCTATTCATACAACGATTCGTGCAATTTGTTATGTTGATTTTGTTTCTTTAGTAGTTTTGTTACATCACATGCTTCACCTGAACACATGAGGACTAACCAACCATCCAGAATAGTGGCAAGGCCGGCCGTTTAATATACATGTACACCGAGCCAATTCTTGAGGTTCAAAGTCAACAGCGACTGGTTTGTACTGATTATTATCACAAGGTCGCTGTCGGAATCTATATTGTACGCGAGACGAACTCGGTTTGACCATTGGAACCACAGATTTATTGGCGATAGGTATGTAAGTATGTTTTACTGTATAATTTTATATAATTATTTAGAATCCTAAATGTCATATTAAATGTGGTTAAATTTGGTTTAAAACTTTAAATATTACTTTGGTTTTTATAGACAGAGATAATTAATTATTATGTAGCCTATAGCCTAGAACTTAGAAGCCGGATGTAAAACTCCTCTCATATAGAAAAATATTTTTCTCAGCATTTTTGAAGGCCTCTTTGCTTTTCAGTTTTTTTCGTATCTTGATTAAAAGTTTACCATCCATCGATTTCATAAGTATACGTTTTTATTTCAATTCGGAATGGTATACTGCTACCAAAATGCGTGATTGCGACTTGCGTCATTATTTCGGTATACCGCCGTTAAGTATAGATAATTGTAAACAAACAGCACGATTCTTAAAACGCTGGTTTTAAATGCTAAAAATGACCTATTTTGGACCATATCCAGGCGCGGATCCCGGATTTTTTTTAGTTTTTAGGGGCAAAATGTTTGAATATTCGGGCCAAAAGTTTGACGAGCGCGGTGCTCCGCGCTAGCGCACACGGAGAGTATAGGGATCACACCACTAAATAGGGCTCCATAGGGATATGTACAAAAACACTGATATAAAACGCTGTTTTAGACCACTAAATTGCGCACTTGGACCTTGTAGAGTGATTTTTTCTTAAAGATGATCACATTTTCTCACCAAAAAGTGAAGAAAATAGGTAGGTGAGCCTGCTCGATTTTCCAAAATACGCCCATGGAGTTGACTACCTCTCTGACGGGCTTGAAAATATCGCCGTAATCGGCAATGTTTCCAGTATAAAGCACAAATTTGAAAGATCTCTCAAAATTTATCTAGATGATATTCACAGTTTATAGTCAGGGTGCATGTAGGTGATGTCCCATTAATCATAATTAATCAAAAATCATAGGCATTTACGGAATTGTATTACTGTCAAGTCTTTTTAAATTGAGGATTTTGTGATGCACACTTTCCAATTCTAGCTTTAAACACCGACTTAAGGGTAGGGGATACCCCATTTAGTGTAGTGCACCCTATAAGGGGGATGTGCCCCCTCAGTGCCCCCTCACAATTGGATTTGGTTTCAATTGTTGAACCCATTTGGTGCGATCCGGTGTAAACTTTTGACCAATATTTGATTGAAAAGCCACCTCTTCTTTTCCAATCAATATTTTGGTTTTTATCAATGCAAGAAAAAAGTTGAGAATAATACAATCAGCACGCAGGTATCGCTTTCAATGAGTGACCTTGCCGATTTCTAACCCACGCAAAGATCGATTTCAGGATGTCAACCTTGCGCTAAAACCTTCCGAGAAGTTTGTTTTCCCTGAATTAATTGAGGTAGGGTTAGTGTGGTTGGCAGCCATGATGGGCACCCGCCCCTGGATCCACTACTGATATCTCTGTATGGTAAACTGTCACAGTAACCCTTTTTCATTTTCCGGCACTACTATACGAAATACATATGGGCGATTCCATGAAAATGTGACGGAGCAAAAAAACTGAAAATTGCTCCAAAAGATTTATTTTTACCTCTATGTTGTTCAAAGCTCATGCAAAGGTTCAGGAAAAAATGGAGAACTTTAATTCTTGTTATTATTCTAGTTTTATAAACCTTATAAAGGTACTTGCTTACAGTAGTGACCAATTGATTGTAGGTTGGTTGGTTGAAATACACAAGCAAAACAAAGTTGGGATTTTTTTTAGTGCGTCTTTTTCGTAACGCGTGTTACCGATATTCGGAGCGGTCTTACATTAACATGAGCTAATATTTCATATTGGTGTTAGCATGAGGATCTAGCCTTAAGACTTGGGTATAACAATACAAAAGATGAAAACTTCATTCAAATTACTTTTACAGTTATAGAGTGGAGAATAAAGAATGGCGCGCTTAAATGTAACGCGTGTTACCGTGGAATCGCCCATATATATAACAAGTCGCTTTATTTGCGAGCTGGTGACAGCGTGGCCTAATGGATAAGTCGTTGGACTGCCAATAATTGCTTGAATCACGCATTCTTGAACCGAAAACACTAACAAAATACTGAAAATAGGTCTACATGTAAATTGCCATAGGGGATTGTTTACAGTGACCGTGCAATATAATAGTATAGCTCTAACGCATACACCGAGAATATTAATCCGTCAAAAATGTGGTCTTATTTGACAAATTAAAAACTTGTCATAAGAAATGGCAGGTTTGTGATTGAAGAAATATTCTGTAATGGTGCACATTTATTTGTGATGCTAAAAGAACAATTATAGTGTTTCTAGTTAATTTTCATCGTAACAAACATTTCCTTGACTGAAATATATTTAACTTTTAATGACAAATTAATGAATGACAATTGAAATGACAAATTAAATGACTAAATATATGAAATGACAAATTAAGATTAGTCATTTAATTGCCATTTAATTTGTCATTCATATTAAATGAATAATTGTTGATTAAAAATTATCTTTTAATTTGTCATTCAATTTGTCAATCATTCATTTGTCATTGAAAGTCAAATATTTATGAGTCGTGAAAATATTTGCTATGTTGAGAAATTAATTAAAATACTACTAATTGGTCATTTATCATTAACAAATAATTGTTTAGCATTGCAAAATAGTTCTTAACTGACCGTAACCTTTCATGTCAAATTATACCACATTTTTGACGAATTAATATTATCTGTATATGGTTCGATTTAAACTTGTGTGATATATATGAAATGCATACGCCATGTTTTTGAGTTATGCGCGAAAACTCAAATGTAGATGATTTCTTTTGCAATTTGTCAAGACAATCTTGGAAAAAGTCCTTCGAACGCGTTACACGTTTTCGAAATTATATGTGCAGATTTTTTTCTGATCTTTAAATGATGTTTATTTTGTAAATTGCTGAATAGAACATCTTAAACAACAATTTGACAAATTAAAAACTTGTCATAAGAAATGGCAGGTTTGTGATTGAAGAAATATTCTGTAATGGTGCACATTTATTTGTGATGCTAAAAGAACAATTATAGTGTTTCTAGTTAATTTTCATCGTAACAAACATTTCCTTGACTGAAATATATTTAACTTTTAATGACAAATTAATGAATGACAATTGAAATGACAAATTAAATGACTAAATATATGAAATGACAAATTAAGATTAGTCATTTAATTGCCATTTAATTTGTCATTCATATTAAATGAATAATTGTTGATTAAAAATTATCTTTTAATTTGTCATTCAATTTGTCAATCATTCATTTGTCATTGAAAGTCAAATATTTATGAGTCGTGAAAATATTTGCTATGTTGAGAAATTAATTAAAATACTACTAATTGGTCATTTATCATTAACAAATAATTGTTTAGCATTGCAAAATAGTTCTTAACTGACCGTAACCTTTCATGTCAAATTATACCACATTTTTGACGAATTAATATTCTCTGTATATGGTTCGATTTAAACTTGTGTGATATATATGAAATGCATACGCCATGTTTTTGAGTTATGCGCGAAAACTCAAATGTAGATGATTTCTTTTGCAATTTGTCAAGACAATCTTGGAAAAAGTCCTTCGAACGCGTTACACGTTTTCGAAATTATATGTGCAGATTTTTTTCTGATCTTTAAATGATGTTTATTTTGTAAATTGCTGAATAGAACATCTTAAACAACAATTTTTCCTTCCCCACACCCCATCAATCGATGTTAGGACACCTTGAACACCTGGTGAAGACATTTACATTCTCAACGTAGCACGGGGGGGGGGGGGGGGGGGGGGGGGGGGAAGAGGCGTTAGTTTTCCGTTAAAACTTTTTTCCAGGATTGTACATCAGTAATAATTATTTCATTAAAAAAACACCAGATGGCTCAGAAGATGCAAAATAATTTCACTCTGCAGAATGTTTGCGGCTACAGCCGGCTTACCTCAAATTTACCGCCCCTCCCTTACACGATCCATTAGGGTAGGGCCATGTCCCAGCCCAAGACCCTCAGGCGGCCAGGCCTTTCCAAAAAACGCAAAAGTCATGCAAGTTAAAGGGACACGGAGTGGTGTTGAAGATTTCTTTTTAAAATTAATTTACTTCAGAATTCAAGATGAACATTAAAAATCACCATTATTGATGTTTCTACTCACAAAAACACAGCAAAACTTGATTAAAACAATACCATCGCTATTTATTTAAACTTTTCTTAAAACGCCCTCTATGTAAATATGGTTCGCGTTATGTATCGCGCATACTGCAGGGAGGGGGACATTGTCTGACGTAAAATGCTGATCGGCATTCTTTGAATCAACGTTTTGTTGTACAAAGAGGGCTGTTTTTTCTTAATCCTTATAGGTGTAAGTTCTAATATAATTGTAATAACAATTCCCTTTAAAGGGGAAAACCCAGTATCAGGTAAAATCCCTTGCAATGAGGTGAAGACCATTTCGCATTCGCGGTTTTATGTTTATCGACTCACAGTTCGTAGTCCGAAATGTTCTATAATACAAAAAAAAGGTTCTATAGTACAAAGGTTCTATAGTCTGAACGTAAAGGGTTCAATAATCTGAAAATTGTCCCAATATCATGATCATGTAATATAATCTGATTATGAAGAAAGGGTCTGCAATCCGAACATTAAAGCAGGTTCTGTAGTACAAATTTGAAATAGGGTTGTTTGACTTTATTCCGAATCAAAGAAAAGACTAGTGTTCTTTAGTCTGAATCTTACTATGGGTTCTTTTTAGTCGATCTGCAGAACTTATTTAAAAACTGCGGGGAAATGTCGCACAGTCAAAAAAATTCGCGCAGCAAAAAAAATCGCACAGCAGACACCACATTCAACAACTTATAGACAATCATTAGAGTTTTCATCAGCTACAACAATTCCGTTTTTTACCAACTTGGTGCATAATTTTGTCAACAACATGTACAAATTTGCCGACGACTTGTCGGCTTTGGATTACACCACCTCCCCACACAAAAAGAAATCTACCGACGGCCCAGCCCCGACTGGCAGTAGTTTCCCCCGACTATTTTCAATACTGGGGAGGGCTGGGACCCCTGCCCCCTCCCCCTCCTTTGCGCACGCCACTGACTACCACCCCAACACGTTTAGAGTACCCGTGCATCTCATGTCAAGTAATTGAAAATACTGGCCCCTTCCAAGTTCTTACAGCGAATATACCCTTAATCCTAGAGATAACACAGCCACTGAAATATACCCCCTTGTTCGTGTAATCACGAGGCCTTTTAAATTTACCCTTTCACCCTTTCAAACTTTGCATTAACTGTTATCTATCATTGCAATTTGCAATATGTCAATCCAAAGTTTGTTGGGTGAAAAAAAATGTGATAACAAATAATTTGAGAAAGGAAAAGACAACACCCTTGTTCATGTTGTTTAGTGAAGTTTTACATACAAAGGTGGCACCCAACAGTTATAGGGAATTTCGGGTTATTATTATTGCTTGTTAGGGTCATTATAATTCCTATAACGTTTGGTATTAAGGAAAGGATCCTTAAACCCAATTTTTGTGAAGCTGGTCATGATAGTTATTACTAATCATCCGTATTAACTAACTTTACGATTTGAGAGGCGTTTTTATAAGCTAAATATAGCATCGTACCAACAATTGAACCGAGTCGCGATTCGTTTCTGGTATAGGTTCGTTAAAAAACAGAAATTTAGACTGTCCGTGGTTGGAAAACGGCAAAATTCATCTGACGAGTAGAGTGGGGCATGAGCGGATCCACTACTACGTTTGTTCACATGGTTATATATATTCGGGGTATTGGGTAGGCACGATACCAGTGCTACCTCGATACATTGCAATCTGCATGTCAATGTATTGATGGTGTTTGGAGGTCACACTCCCTGCTGATTTCTAAGTGTTCATACAAAACTGTTGTGAAGCTATTTATAGATAACTCAGTCAAAGCATAGATCGTTGGTGATAGAATTGGGTAAAAAGTAACATTTTCTTTCTGATATCTCTGGAAATACCCCATTGTTTTCCCTCGTTCGACCAATTTTCTGATGTAACAGAGGCATGTTTTTGCCATTTTTGCCACTAAATTCATGTTTAGCCACAAAAATGGGTACATTTATACCACCAGAGTCAACCAAAATCGGCCCCATACCCAGGTGAAAGCCAAACTATATGCCCATATTAACTGGGCGAAAATACACCAATCCCAGTTTTTATCATAATTGAGGGCGCACTGCCTCCAACACATCTCTTAGTGCCCCTTTAAGGTAACATATATCAAGTGTGAGTCTGTTGTGACTTGCATAACTAATGATATTGTTGTTCAAATATATTTGTTCCAGATAGATCATCATAAATTAATTGGCATCATGAAATGCAAGAAATGTGGTGAGGTGAAGCTCCTGAAGGAATTTGCTCCGTTTACGTTGAATGAAGACTGCGATCATCCACCTTTGCACTGTCTACGGGTAAGTTGCAAGTGAACACGAGCTGAGTCCATTGAACAGACATGACATCTGATGGAAGTAAATAGATGATGGATGAAAATCATGCATACCAACACAAAGTATGCAAATAAGGATCTAATCTGATCTACAATTAGGAGGTTTTGACAAACCTAACAGTAATAGCCCCTAATATATATTTTCAAAATCATATGCACTTTTCCATCCAATGGACATATTGTTAAATGTTTGACGTTCTTTTTCCTCTTTTAGTGTGTTACAACGCATTGGCAACAAACCAAGCAATGTTCTCATTGTGGTAACCCTGTAGCAGAGTCGTCTTTGAATTTGAGGAAGTGTTTTAGCACTCTCAAGATCTTATTCCCTGAGGTCCATACTACAACGAGTAGTGGTGCTTCTGCTGGAAGTAAATTACAGAAATTCACGGTCATACGTCTCAACGGGGAAGCTGCCCAGGTTACCTACAATCCAGCTCTAACGATCCATAAAGTAAAGGGAATTGTTCAGGAAGCCCTGTCAGTCACTCCAGACAAGCAGCGTCTTGTATATAATGGAACAGAAATGAAGGTAAAGTTGTCCATAGCTCAAACAATTGTCGAAATGAGTACACAATTTCCTGGACAAATTATTATTTTGCAATTATCCTTTATCAATCAATGATCTGATGATTTCTTACGAGAGTCGGTCAATAAGTAATGAAAGTAACCATGGTATGGGAAGCATGAGTGTTTCTATTGGGATATAGTGTGATGAATACAAAATATAAACCTTTACCATGTCTTTTAAACAATACACTTTTGGATTTTTAAGTATGAACTATGACGTCATAGTACTGCCTGAAATCTGTCAATATTTGGCTGGATATGTATAAATAAGTTGAAATATGGTTCAAGTGATACATTTGCGTATATCTCGGTAGTGAAAGCATGGAAACAGATAACACTTGTTGCGTTCGACTTGTGTTCGAAAGGTCACTGGTTCGATTCCCGCACCGGCTCACGTCCTTGCTTTTTTAAGTTGGGATATGAGTCGAAGCTTGTTTAATGTCTGTATGAGTTGTGGAACTTGCGGTAGTTATCTGCCTCGCTGTTAAATTATTTACATTGTTCAAGTTCCCTATTGAATCGCCTATGCGATCCTCTTTATGTTGGTATGTGATGCGTAACCCTCTCATCTTCGGATGTGGTGTTTGTACTTGTTGCATAGTTAGAACATGGACTTATCAGACGGATAAGTCCATGGTTAGAACACACAATATTCTCTGTTAGACACTCTTTTTAGATCTGAATTCCTTAATACAAACAAGAAGGGACCATCTCAATTACGCTTTTATTAAGCACAATCAGTAACAATAAACCGTAGAAAACAACAAAGGATGAAGAACAATGGAGGGATTATAATTGAGTAAATTGTTGCGGGATGTAAAGCAATAACATTGGGGATTTCAAAAGTAGCTGTTCATAACATTTCTTCATACCGTTGAAATTATGTAACGATAGCGGTTGTGGCAGCCATCGTTGATTGATACATACATCTCGTATATCTTAATTTTGATTATCAAAATAATTATCAGATTGATTTAAGTATTTTTCAATGTTACTGACTAGATATTGAATGCACAGTTATCTTTTATCTGGCAAATTTTGGCCCAGTTCAAAATGATCCGTCGTCTGCGGATGCGCATATATTATGTAGGGTTTCATGTGAATAAGTTCAGATACTTAGTTAACTATCCTATGATTAATTTCTTGGATTTTTCCTAATTTTTTTAAATATTTTCCACTATACGTTAGAGATTCACTGACTGGGCATTTTTTAATGAAAATTGGCTATTTGAAATGCTGATATTTGTATACTTTTTATTCGATTGCCTTAACCATTTGACCATTTCCATTTATACAACATATTTCAAATTGCACAGTGATTAAAGTTATTTTCTTAGGTATCATAACAATGGAAAAAAGAATCGGGATTTACCTGCTTCTGTTCAGTCATGTATGCAATATTCTAACCACGTGTTTCATTCAAACAATTCAAATTTCCGCCAAATGGCTGATTTAGCAGTATCCAAAGTATACCTATCCAAAAGTGTATTGTTTGAAAGACAACGAAATTTACCTGCTTCTGTTGTCATGTTATGCAATCTTCTAACCACGTGTTTCATTCAAACAATTCAAATTTCCTCCAAATGGCTGATTTAGCAGTGTCCAAAGTGTACTTATCCAAAAGTATATTGTTTGAAAGACAACGGCTAATACTTTGTGTTGATCACACTATCATGACTATATCGCAATAGAATCACTCATGTATCCACCCAAACCATGGTCACTTTCATTACTTATGGACCGACTCTCGTTCATCAACATTTTTCAATTAGGCTATAAGTAAAATATTGTTAAGGCAAAATCTTTGAAACATTTTCAGAAGGTCAACATTCCATGTTGTTTTTTGTTTTATTAGTCTTTTTATCAGTCCCAGATATATTTCTGTGTCATACTTTTTTTAAATTTCTCCAGGATATGCTACCTGGCAATAAGGAAGCCACGTTGTCGACTTACAATGTTAAACCTGGCGATACAGTGCATCTTATGGTGCTCCTCTATGCCGTACCACCTAACCTAAACAAGGTTGTCTTTGATCTGCACTGGGGATATCCGTCGCGCGGCAGAGACTATCTTGACGCGTCAGCTCTGGTGTTTTCAGGACAGTCTTTCGTGGAAGTGGTAGATTATACAAAGAAGGGCCATATAGTAGGTGAAGCTATTTTTCACTCTGGTGACCTAATGGATGACAACAACAGAATCGGACATCACATCATTCACGTTGAATTGCAGAAGATACCGGCCAATGTCACCAATGTGTTCTTCACACTCAGTGCGTGGAATTCGCCAACTATATCCCATTTCAAAAATCCAAGTATGAAGTTCTTCGAGTTATCCAAACCTGACAAGATGTTGTGCACCGACCAAACCAAGTCCGCCGGCCATAGACAAGCAATTGTCATGTGCTCGCTTACCAGAAGAGGTGGACAGTGGTATGTTGACAGTAATGGTGCGCTTTCAAGCGGTAATGCAAGGCAGTATGATCCACTTGTTGAGACGATCAAAGGAGTAATTGCGACAATGGGACAGTAAAGTGAAAATAGGATTTCGATCAGCTTGATGAGATCGGGGGAGGGGGAGACAATGAACTAGGCGTGTATTTCCTCTGAAGCCAAATGTCACCAGAAATGAGATTTGTGCGTGTTTTTCTCCCCCAATTTCCATCTCATGAATATTTCGGTACCGATCGGAAGACGAACAATCATATTGTCCTATCCCAGGGTGTCGCGCAATCAGACCACTCCCGCTGGGAGAAAACCACGCATCCACGTGGAATCATTCTCTTTTTCCGTGTCGGTTCTCATCCAGTCATGTGTCCACATGGTAATTATCAAATATCGGCCGATATCAACGAAAAATGATGAAGAAAATGAAAAATGTTGATGATGCTACACTGAGGAGATGTTGACTGGATGAGAACCGACGAAAAAGAGAATGATTCCACGTGGATGCGTGGTTTTTCTCCCAGCGGGAATTTATGGTCTGATTGCGCGACACCCTGGGATAGGACAATATGATTGTTCGTCTTCCGATCGGTACCGAAATATTCATGAGATGGAAATCGGGGGAGAAAAACACGCACAAATCTCATTTCTGGTGCTTTATTCAATTATTGACTGTATTCAATTATTGACTGTAGCTGATCTTGTGAAAGTGTGACTAACATCTCTTGTGTCTTCATCTTTAACATAGCCACCATCTTGAAATCAGTCATAAACCAGTGGCCGTAAATGACAGGGGCTGCAATAACAAATTGGCCCTTGTTATACACTGACTGAAATCTTTCGATATTTGGCTGGACATGTAATAGGTTGAAATGCGGTTAGATTGCTATACATTTACTAATATCTCGGCAATGCAGGTATATAAAAAAGAAATAGATAACAATTGATGAACATGATGAATAGGCAGAACACTTACCAATCTCTGTTTGACCATAGATAATCGGCACAGGGATTAAGTGGGTGTTTTGTTTGAAGCTATGTGTGTTTGGACCAAGGTCATGAAGGTCGCTCAACACAAAAGCCGATGTAGCCTTTCGCCCTGTCATGAACTCACTTCTTAACATCCATAAATAATATGCCACTCTCGTTCCCAGATGCATGAAATCGCTAGGAATCGATTTCAAAAGAAGTGCTATTGTCCATCGCGCTCATCATGGGTTCGAGTTTACGTGTAATAGAAAACTGGGTGAAATAAGATTATATAAACTTCACAAATAGCGTTACATCTATCGCATCGGTGAATGCGTGTATTAAATTGTTATGTTTCAAATATTAGAAGTATCTTAACTTTCACCGTTGCTTTTTTTATCAAACTAATTTTATATATCCCGTTAGCTAGTATTATATACTGTAGTTGCCCCAATAGACTATCAGTTCCCGTTCAGTTTACCGGGCTTTTCAAAAATGCTAGTCATACAGGTGTTTGCGAAACATATATGGTCACGCGTTATGAACTCGCCTCCCAATAGGGTGGTGCCGTTACATTTTTTAGCTTCATGCTGTCATTTTCCTCAAATATTTTTAAAACCACAAAAGCTATCTCAACAAATTTGGTATCATTTTAAAGCCCTAATAACAAGCTATCTGCCTGCCAAATGGCATTGGTATAGCTAATACAGAAAGGGAGATACAGCTGTTTGATGTTTGGGGACCAGGGGTGGTGCTGGAAGGGGTGCCGCTGGAAGGGGTGCCGCCTGTACAAACTCAATGGGGATAATCCCATGCTTTGTTCTTTTTACAATAACTAGTCATCCCCTAATGTTAAAAACACAATTTTGGTCCCATTTCAAAGGATATTTAGTAGTTTTTAAGTATGTGGTTCAACAGACTTGTCAACTATTATTAACAACTTATTAATTATGTATAAGACAATGATCATCAGCTTTCTTCCTATTCGCTACACAGTCAACATGAATAATCAGCCTCAATTTACCGGATTTATAAAAATGACTATAACAGAAAAAGTGTTCAACCTATGATAGCAAAAGTATACATTTTTGGAAAGCTTGTAACTAGAGGAATTCAGAAATGCAGTTTATATCAGGGAAGGGTTCATCCTTAAACAAATATTTCTGAAAATTCTAAAAATATATAAAATAAAATTTTGAGATATTCACTAGCCGGTATAATTACCATACCGACGTAGTAACTTTGACAAATATATATCATCTAATGGGTAAGTTCATGAGGAAATAAAATATGTAAACAAAAATAATGATAGGGGTAGGTATAAAAATATATGGATCTCAAATTAAAAATTAAAAAACTCTGATATTTTCCGAACATTTCCGATCATACCATTTTAGTTCTTGGTCGTACTATAATTTTAATGGCATATTTGGTTTCCTCATGCAATTTCCCTTCAGGAAATGTATACTTTTACTACCTCAGGGGGGTATACAAGCAAATATAAATGTGTAAAGTTAAAATCATGTCGCGAAAGCCAAAATCCGTGTGTAACGCGAAAGGAGGCGAGCTTAAAACACATGACCATATAGATCAGCTCCGCACAACATTTCAATAGAGATCCGGGACTTAACCATCCCTGTGTCGATTATCTATGGTTTAAAGGGGCGTGTACATCTCAAGTGTTTGTCCTGGACAAAAGTCACATGACTCCCTATGTATCTGAGTCTCCGTGTTTCCAAGTAATAATATCCATGGTGCAATAGATTTGCCGCGAATTTTAATCGATCAAACGTAATGGTGAAATTTATTTACGAACGAAATAGGTGTCTAGAATCGTTTCAAAAAATAGTGTTATGCATTATAATGAAATCAGAATTACAATCTCCTTCAGCATATAATCAACTTTTGGGCGATAACCCATGTTAAAAATGCACACCAATCGAAATATAAAGCATTTTAGCCTCCGATTTAAGAGATATTTGTATTTTGAACTCTATGTAATGTTTTTCTTCAAAACGCTTATGTATAGCCTTCATTAGCTCAAACGTCAAAGCGCCGGCTTCACAATCATGAGGTCAGTGGTTCGAATCATGGGGATGGGGTTTTCTTTTCTGTTTTGTTATTACACTGTTTGTTTTTATAAATTGACAGGATTGCTTATCGTTCGCTATATTTATTGAATGTTGAATGATACTTTTTTTCTTTTGCAATTTCACTGCGATAAAGAATGTCCTGTAAATATAATTGTGTTTACTACTCCGTAGGCCTACATTGAATGGCCCCTAGCTAGTCTATGATCTGCAAAGGCCAATTGTTATGTAAATAAGAAGCCAGTCGGCTTATGTCCTTGAATCGATTTTCCTATTTCCTACACCACCGATATTTGTAATTTGCTTCAAAATTCAGAAAAGAGAGTTGTATCTTCAAAAGTACATTACGCGGTTCACGGCTTTCACGGCCTGATATGGGCGACAGTAGTTTGGCGTGGATTTGATACCGTGCTGAACTCATCATGCTCATTGCTGCGAGAGCGTAATTATAAAATGCTGGCGTAACGTTTTAATGGAACTATTTTGAATTCGTGAAAATTATCAGATTTGCCTAAATTGACCATTTTTGCAACCAAGCTTAATTTCTTTTAGGATCACGTGAGCATAAAATAAATAAAAAAATGTTAGGCTTGACTTGAGTGTCAAATCGACTATAATCTAATTGAACGCAACTATACAGATATAGTGCTCATTATGGTTATTTCGATATAACTAAAATAAAATGATACGAGTTGTTCGGAATTTTGTTTTATTTAAACCTTGACTGTAAATAAAACAGATACAAGTCACTGCCCGGGTCGATGACCTTTTCGAACCTTTTATTCACAATTTGATGGTTTCTTAAATGAGAAAACATATACACATTTTGAACAAATAAAAGATAGGCCTATTCGTTTGTGTTAATTTTCCACAAGAACAAATTAATTAGATGTTGTCCATATTATTGGTCTAATACATACATCACCTGATAATTTACAATGGTGTTTGATACAATGTACATGTATATCCCGCTGCATATAGTTTGCAATAGTGAACATTATTTTCATGACGTCAGTTTTCAGCAATGTCAAACATGGCAAAAGTAAAGGTAATTTTTTCCCCGAGATTGACTACAGTTCTCTTTTGTCAATTTCAATGGTACTAAGATCAGGAAAGATTGTAGGTTACGCTATTGTTCCTTATTTGCCAACTACCTTTTCTATTATATAAGCCAGTTTTAACACTTTCCACGTGGCAGGCGTCTGCAGACGACATTCTAAAATGTCTCAAACGGTTGTCAAAATTGTTAAATTTCATAACCATACTTGGAATCAGCATGTGAAATGCATTGAAATAAGTACAAACATGCCTCGTATTGGTTCAGTAATCCTTGAGATAGATTGGGAAAGATTTCTGAACATCTGTTTTTATATGGTAAAACCAATAGCCGCGTGGAAAGTGTTACGCAATATTCCGTAATTGTAGCTTTGAATCTCAGCTACAAGTGCATTGTACATTGATATCAGTACTGGGTGTTCAGTGAAAACCAAATTTCCATTTAGTGTGAATATCTGTGAAATAAGGTCAAATATAACCGGTCTAAATTTCAGATATCTCTTTCACAAATTTCAGATATCTCTTTCACAGACTGCAAACAATAGAAATGGCTAATTTGATATTAAATTGCATTTTGATTATCCAGATCCAGGTCAAGACAACCATTAAGCTTTACCCTCCCCTATAAGAAATACTGCAAAAGTAGTTTGTGTTTGAACTGAGATATATCAATTACAGGACTAACTGAAGGGGATTCAAGTCTCTTCACGAATTGATTTTCTGTACGGTTGACTATCTGATTGGCTATTCTGAAGGTTGCACACAAAGCAACTCATAAAGTGACAATCATTCTAAAGATTTAACATAAGAGGCATCACTGTGGCATACATTTTACAATGAATGTGACCGATTAGAAATATTCCAGTATGCTAAAAGCATAGTAATACATTGGAGTTCATATTATGCTATCTGCAAGTACAAAACCTTTAACTCTTGCAATATGATCGTTCCATATTATATTTAGATATAATCCAACAATAATTCCATTTTCTGTGTTGAAATCGTGCTCTTAGTCTTACATCTATCGATACAATACGGAGAAAAACAGCAAAAACATGACTGTATACAGTTTGAGGGTAATTTTCCGTTTTCGCTGTCCAAAATCTCTCTCTCGTCTTGACCACATCATACCACAGGTGAAACAGATATTTTATTTGTACTGTGAAACACTGTGAGACTTAAAGGCATAGTATGTGATTTTTTCCAAGTAGCGCCCTCTATCATTGATTTTACTATGAAAGCAGATTTTCTTGCAGATTTGCATTTTTGATCATAAATCATAAAGATCTTTTAAGTTACAGATCGATACGATTTCTAATTGCTTCAAAATCATGCATGGTTTGAAAATAGATTGTACCGAGCGGTACAATCTTTTTTTTATTTAAAATTTTACTCTAAATTCACTCTAAAACTATGATTTTGAGGTTATTAGGAATCGTATCACTCTGTACCTTGGAATATATTTATGATTTATGATCAGAAAAGTAAATCTGCAAGAAAATCTGCTTCCAATTTTTCCAGGATTGAGGGCGTCCCCTGGAAAAGATCACAGGTGGGTATGCCGGCTAGTTATATGTCTAAACTCAACATTATAGACATGATATAGGCGACCGTCGTAGCGGGTGCGCCAAAAAGTGGCTCAATAAGTTGTAAAATAAGTTTTTAACATTAACAATTTCTGAGGCCCCATGAGCTATAAAATGTTTGATTGTATAACTCAAAACAATACACATTGATCAACTTTCAAACATGGTAAACATGTGCTCATTCTTCAGATTCCATTCATGTGGGTTTTTGCAAAAGAAATTGTCAAAACTTCAGTGTTATGCTAACATTACATAAATGAAACGTATTCCAAAGTGTTCAGAGAACATTTAAGTCTAATGCGCAAAATTGTCTGTTTCCAATTTGGTGCATTTATTCATACACAGGCTGTCACAAAATGATATATACCCATCGATGCCCAAATTTCAAATACCAGGGTTTGAGTAAAACTAAGAATGTATCGCCATTTTATATGTTCATTCTGTTTTGAGGCAAAATCGCAACTTAACAGTGGACTAACTACAACCGTTGCTTCAATTGCTTGACAAATCTACCACTGTTTATTATATGGAAGTGACTATACGACCTATCATCGGGTAGCCAATTGCTTCACCAGACTATACAACCTATGGTACCAGACTGTACAACCTATGGTTAGGGTAAGGTAATGGTTAGGTAGGGTTATGGTCAGGGTAAGGATAAGGATAAGGATAAGGATAAGGATAAGGATAAGGATAAGGATAAGAATAAGAATAAGAATAAGAATAAGGATAAGGATAAGGATAAGGATAAGGATAAGGGTAAGGGTAAGGGTTAGCCTTATGGTTAGTTAGGGTAAGGTAGGGTTAGGCCGAGAAAAATAAATTGTTTGTTTGTCCACGTCCGACCTGATCGTGTACCATGGTGCCGACCGTATTCTTTTTTATTTTCGATTATTTTTTAAAACAACAGCAATTTGAACGGCCAAACGGACCGTTGTATTCCTGATTTCGTATGACATATTCAATCTGGTCTTTATAACACCATCCCCGAATGCGCAATCTCGTGTAACATGATGTTTATTGCGTGAACTTGGCACCCGCGGGGACTATTAAAAGGACTAAATGAAAATTGTTCGCACGTGCAAGTGATGTCATTTTTTATACTGTAAGAAAATATGAAGAAATCTAGTTACGGTTAATATTTGTTCCCAAAATGTTGATCAACGGCATGAATATTAATTTCAACATAGTATAAAAAGTTGGGGGTAGTTAGTACAGGAAAAATAGGTTTAGTAATACTCTCACGTATATATTTCTAACAAAACTTCAACACAACGTTCTTTCGCTTTCTGTAACAATGGCGGCGACCTACACGGTATCTGCGCGTTGCAAACTTGGTACAAAAAATATATTTGACCGAGTTTGCAGTGTTGCAACCAATTCGACAATATTGGAGATCGAAATCAGCAGTGTGAAGGTGGCCGAGAGTAAAGCAGCAATGTCGCAAACTCATGAACAAGAGTTCTATACTGTCAAAGCGATGTGTTTTGTGTTTGGACTTTAATTCACAGTATCCATGCCGAATTTATATTCCAAAATACAATATCCGTATAAAAAAACCCCAAGATCTTTTAACAAATCCGACCTACCGACCCTACCTTTTGTTGGCCTTAGGGTTAGGGTAAGAGTTAGAGTTAGGGTTGGGGTTAGGATTAGGGTAAGGGTTGCTGCCGGATCATCGGCTGTATATCTTTTCACGAAATAGCTGCACGGTCATCTGTATATAGCTTTTGCCTATAGCAGCTTGGATTATATTATATTGAGATCAAATTCAAACATCCTTTTCGAGCCGCGAAATCCGTGAACCGTCCTAGCTAGTTTTAAATATATTACTCAGAAACTACAAATGGTGGTGTATAAACATTATTTCAATATTAGGCAACAAAAAAAAATTGTTTGGTTGCCCTTTCCCGACCGACCGTAAATATTGAAAAATCTCAGTCGCGTTTTTTTTTTTTTTTCCCAAAAAAAAAAAAAAAAAATCAAAAAAAAATTGATTTCATGAATATAAATGCTTACGAGATGGTGAATTACGGTTGCTGTTCATATAACACCTCACCTCACATGTTTCGCTCGATCACCTTGGTGTGTTCTTATGCTATTGTGCATGAACGTTTCCAAGAAAATATTGAATAAAATATTAACATTAAAACTTATACTTTGGTTTTATTGCATCATAGAAATATTAATATATTTATTTAAATGGAATGCGAACATAGAAAGTGCAATTGATTCCCCTATTTGGTTCAACATTTTGACGAAGCAGATATTTGTCAAATTAAATATTGCATATATTTCAAAACACCATATGCACTACATCAAGTTTATAGATATCTGATTTGTCTGAGTGTGAATTGTTTGAGTAAGAAAAGATTGGAAATGTATGTAAAAATCATGTAAAATCCCTTTCATCTTCCATTTTACATTTGTAAAAACACTTATATTTCGAAATAAAAACATCAAATTCACTTGAAAGTGTATTTTTCGACCTACCGACCCAAAAATAAAAAATTGAGGTGAAAGGGCAACCAAACAATTTTTTTTTTTTTGCCTAATAATAATACAGGCACATTGATTTGTATTACATAACGGCTGGCATTTACTTTACGTTTAGGGTTACGTTTTTTACCTCGGCACCCATAAAAGGTGGTTTTGTTACATTCTAATCATTTGTTTGTACTTAGGCTATTGTATTTGTGTAACCCTCTACGCGATTGACTTGTGTTTGGACTTATTTTAACGGCAATTTAATCCCCTTTAATAATCTGAAGAGAGAAAAAATCCATCACATTTGATTAAATTAATACAGCTCGTTAAAGCATAATTAGTCAGGGTGGTTGAGGAAGTGGAGGAGGAGGAAGTGGAGGAGGAGGAGGAGATAATTGTCTAATAATGGGTGAAAATGGACCGTTTTCCTGTAATAGAGCATTCTAATTCTTAGCATTATGTCAGTTTAGTTCTAAATGATGCAACAATGCTTTACATTATTTACTTAAAGTGTCAATTAAGCTAATTAACTAATTTTCAAATCTGATTAACGATGTAGGATGAACCATGTTGCACATAGTCACAAAGCCGTTTTTGTCAATGTTTCAAAATTGTCCTTGCAGGAAAATTGGAAAGAGATATCAAGGCTTTGATTTTAATGTAAAAGCAATGAGCTCTAATTTGTATTTGCATAATTTAGTTATCTTTTCCATTATCTAAAATTTCGTATTTTGACCACCCTGTATATATATTTCCTAATAAGCTGAAAAATTAATTTTGTATATGACTGGATGGGTAATTTACTCAATTACAGCAAAAACATTTCTAGCCTTTGAATAGGTCCTGCATTTTTTATACAATGGAGGAAAAATAAGAAAATTATCATTTTGTATACAATTTTAATTGTTAGACCCTGCATAATGTTTAGCTCACCCTGTATATTTGATTTTGAGTTACCATATTTTCAATCCTTAGATTATAAGCTTTCCAAATATATATGGTTTCATACACTTTAGATGTAAACATGTTGATATATTCTACTGAAACTGCGAAAGGAGTTATATTTTATAATGGACTCATGTAACACAAATGTAGCCCAGGTTAAAAAACACGACCTTAGCTCAATCAGGGACAATGGCTCAATCGATAATAATTGGCCTGTTGCATAGGAGTAGGACAGTGCGGTGGTATACCGCGGTACATGTCACCTTTCATGATGCCATGCACACTAAACAGTCAGTGGAAAATTAAAATTAAATCGTAAATAATTCCAAATTCCAAAATAAACTATAATGGAACAATAATGAATAATTATACGAAATGATAAATAATATCGAAAACTAATTAAAAAAATGTATATAAACGATTAAAATAAAATGTCACGCCGTGATAGGATTCGAACCCACGACCTCCGGTTTACTAGTCCAATGCTCTATCGCTGAGCCAACTATGCGCTATGTGAACGCAATAACAAACAAAAGTAATATGGTTCAACATACCAATGATACCACTCTTCTCTAAATTAGATGTTTAAAATGCTTTATATTTCTTAATCTTTGCAGTTTTAAGATAGTTTCTCGCTCAAAAGTTGTTTATTTACTGTTAAAGAATGTAATTCTGATTTAAATGTAACGAATAACACTACTTTTTGAAACAATTCTACATATATTATATTTCGCTCGTACAGCATTTTGTCGATTTATGTGCACATCTTTTACGACTTAGTATTGCATCATGGGCTTTTTGCCGGGCACGCGAGGACTTGGGAGCGAAGCGAGTCATGTGATTTTTGTCCAGGACAAACACTTGAGATGTACACGCCCCTTTAACACTCTTTTCCCTGAATTCCTTATGTTAATATCAGACAACAATAAAACCCGTTCAATAAATCCCTTTCAAGAACTAAAACCACTGTAAAGGCTACTTCAAAGGCTGTTCTAACTTAAAAACTCTTCTTAGACCGCTACACCTCCCTACACCTATACACTTAACTATAGTCGATTCGCAGACATTGGCCGATTTTAGCGATTTACCATTTCAGTAAAGAGGTAACAGAAGCAAAAGAGGGAGGCACTCGAATTTAATCGTAATATGCAAGGTTAATACCGTGTCTTCGTGTGCAAGTACTACTGTGATGTAGTCACCACTATACCTAGTGACAGGGAACTTGCGGTTGGATTATCGGCATAACGATAAAGAAACGTATTGTTATTCAGATAAATTGATAAAGGTATTCAGGTGGTCTCATAGCCAGAAATACTTAAAATAACGTTTATAATCCGTATCTTGGTTGATATAACTGTTTTTCCATTTAATTAGGACAAATAGTTTTTAGGTTTTTAGGTATATAAAAAAATGATTATTGAATTATTTAATATATATTTAAAATAATAAAAAGTATCCACTAAATTATGAATAGGTAAAATGACATACATAATATTTTTCTTTCGAAACCTGTATACGGTCGATGATGGTTGATTTGTTTTAACCGCTTCCAAAGAGATAACACATTTGAAGCTGCTGGATTACGTTTTTGGTTGTCGTGATTGTAAAGCTATATGATCAGCCCTATTCATAAAGCCACACTATCATGAATAGCATTTGATTATGGAGCGCAAATAATCATGATAATAACATCTATAAAAGTACCGCTGTTTCATCATTGGTCAAAATGGGTTCCTCTAACGCCCAATGGACGAGGTCCAAAATCGATACCGATGCGCCAGAGTTTATGAATCTACTATAGTACTGTTCATGATATGTTTCTTTGGTATGTTGCTGTTTTTGTATACATGTGCAAAGAATTTCCGGCTTTATTTTCCTTCTAAGTGATAATTAAATTGAATAAAATAAGTATTCTTGCATGGTGGGACTTTTAGGGACTGTTTTCGATAGTTCGTTAGCTATAGTTTCTTTTTTTTCTTCAGTTTTTGAAGCGATGCATACAATAAAGTGTAAAACATTAGATATTCACAAAAAAGTCACATATCAAACAACATAACTGTTATAGAACATTCAAAGTTTATTTCACATGGGCAATATTGGCCAAAGTAAATTATTATTAACCATGTTAACCTTTATGAATACACTTCACTCCAAGGTACATAGAGTAAGAAGTGTGTCAGTAAATCGATCTGATGACTTACAATTTCGTCTGATCTGAACAATTAAGTGGCCAATACCTCATTCAACGTAAAATTCGCTAGACAATAGTGTTATTTGTGGACGTACGAGGGGGCATCAACAAGTTTTTGAAATCACCCAGAAGTGAAGGAGCTATATCGATGAAATTTCGTCAGTGTAATCACTGGTCTTACGCAGGGCTGTCAACTTTTGGGTTTTTGCTGGGAGGGAGAGATACAGACTCAAAACAAAAAAATCTTGCACAATTTCCCGCCAGCAGCTGAAATCTTGATAAGTGGGGGTGGGGGTAGCGATGACCTTTTCCACAAAACCGGCGGAAAAAAATTGCATGGCCAAAATCGCAAATGTACCGGCGGAAGCTCGTGTAAAGGTGTTGATAAACATTTTCATTGATAAATTGTTGAGGCGGGAGATTTTATATGCTAGGCGAGAGTGCGGGAGAAAGAGTGTCTAGGCGGGAGAGTTGACAGCCTGCCGTATGTAGGCTACACTATGGTGCAAAAATTGTCTCATAAGTATGTCTAATTTCTTTACAGGTGGCGCTAGATGCCAAGGCCATGTAAATCAATGCCGTCCAACGGTGCCGTGTACAGGGTAAATTATAATGGTCCAATAACTGATTCTTGTGGGACGCCTGCCAGAAGAATATTAGGCTTAGAATATTTTTTAAATGTTGTCATTTGTCACTCATAGGTCTCAATTTATCTCTGTAAATGACAACATTTCTAAGCCTCATACTCCTCTGGAAGGCGTTCCACAAGAATCAGTAGTGGACCATTATCATTTTCCATGTACACAGCACCGTTGGAAGACCTCATTGATTTACATGGCCTTGGCATCTAGCGCCACATATAAAGAAAGTAAACATACTTATGAGACCATTTTTGCACCACAGTGTACATAAGGACCAGCGATTACACTGATAAAATTTCATCGATATAGCTCCTTCACTTCTGTGTGATTTCAAAACCTTTTTGATACCCCTCGTACGGCCACAAATCGGGCCACAAATAACACTATTGTCTAGCGAATTTGACGTTGAATGAGGTATTGTTGGCCATTTAATTTTTCAGATCAGACGAAAGTGTAAGTCATCAGATCGATTTACCGACACACTTCTTACTCTATGTGGGGTTTGGTCCTGTTTGGTCAGATCACCTGTATTCGGCAAGGGCAAATGCTTCCGTATCTCGTGGCGGCTGGACATAACAATGCTTATCGCAGTATCTAGCAGCAATGGATCATTTGCCCGAGGTTGTGGGAATTTCACCATAAGGCAGAAGAAAAAGGTGTTGGAGTGTGGTTAGTCTTTGTCAAAGACGACTCTCGAGTGGCGAGCGTAGCGAGGCGCGAGGGCCGAGCGAAGCGAGGTTGTCTTTGCGCAAATAGCTATTCTACCGTGTAATGGCGTTTGATACAGACATAAAACATATCCAAGTTATTCCATGGTATCATCAACCAACCATCTACAATGGAGAAATACATTCCACCCGGGGTAGACCGACCCGGGGTAGACCGACCCGGGGTGGACCAACCCCGGGTGGACTATAACCGTTTTGGACTTATATCGTTTTCTATTTGGTGTTACGCGTTTGCACGTTGCCTATGCATGACAGCTATGCATAAGCAGACTTGTGATTACCCAGAGACGACTGCAAGTTGACAACATGTCGGCAAAAATCACCCTGGGTTGACTATGTTCAAATACCTTTTTAAGATATGATATATGCAGACTGTGATTAACCAGAGTTGACAAATGAACTTGATTGACAACTTCAAGTTGACAACATGTCGGCAAAAATCACCCTGGGTTGACTATGTTCAAATACCTTTTTAATATATGGTGGACCAACCCCGGGTGGACTATAACCGTTTTGGACTTATATCGTTTTCTATTTGGTGTTACGCGTTTGCACGTTGCCTATGCATGACAGCTATGCATAAGCAGACTTGTGATTACCCAGAGACGACTGCAAGTTGACAACATGTCGGCAAAAATCACCCTGGGTTGACTATGTTCAAATACCTTTTTAAGATATGATATATGCAGACTGTGATTACCCAGAGTTGAAAAATGAACTTAATTGACAATATGTCGGCAAAGATCACCCTGGGGTGGCTATGTTCAAATAATTCCCCTCCCTTCTAAAACGTAAACATTATGATATGAAACAATATTCTACGTTGTATATTGTCATTCAGGTACCCCGTGTGGAAAGTCATGTTGGTATTTCCATCGCTGCATATCATAGGCATATACAGTAACAAATATTTTAATCGGACATAATTGATTAAGAAATTACTCATCATGTGGATTAAAATTAACTCCAGTATGGAGTAAAATTGACTCCTGAGCATGGAGTACCATAATTTACTCCCAAAAAAGGTGATCCCCTCTTTTACTCAACCAGATAGTAATTTTTACTCTATTGGTAGAAGAGTAAATTCTGACTACTTTAGGACCGTTCATTATTTATGGGGGAGGGGGGGGGGGGGGGGGGCAAATTCGAGACTTGTATGTCAAAATTACCTAACAACCCCTACAGCTGAAACTGAAAATTACATGACCCCCTGCTAACCAGTAGCTTTTTACATAACCCCCCCCCCCCCCCCCCCCCCCCCCTTCCCGAAAAAAATCACATTTTCACATAATAGGCCTACTTAAAGTGGGCTGTCTATACCTTTGGAATTTTGTTTTACGGATACCATGTTGGCAAATTCTGTTTGTGCCCTATCTGAACGGCCAATGATTTTATGATGCCCCTTCTTTTCATTGTGTGAAATTAGTAATGGCGAGCGTAGCGAGCCGGAAATTTTGTCATATTTATACATTTTGGGTGGTTTTGTGAGTCTTTATAACCCAACAAGTTAGAACATTCTGGGCAGAAACGTATAATCCAGTGAAACGTTCTACTTTTGTGAGCATTGGTGCAAAGCTGAGACGAGGTGAAAAGCATGCAATAAATTACATTTTTTTAAATCATAAAATTGGATTTTGTAACATATGAAAATAAACTGTTAGGTCTGCGCGACAACTTATTTTTCACTCTAGTAAATCACTCTATAACCATGATTTTTGAAGTAATTAGGAATCGTATCGCTCTGTAAATCAGAATATATTTATGATTTATGATCAGAAATGTAAATCTGCAAAAAAATCCACTTTCTAAAAAAAATATGAATGTCGCCCCTGGAAAAGATCACATAATATGCCTTTTAACGCGTTTTAGACACCCTGTGGCTCTAATTTCTCGACCGTTGACGATTAGACCTATATAAATGTTTTTTCCAACAGATCGTCCGAGGCACAGAACAGATTTGCTGTCCAGAAGTAGTCTCATAGTAAATGTTTTTGAAGTCGATAGTCGGGTATATACAGAGCTAAGGTTAGTGATCCACCCCCCCCCCCCCCCCAGGACTTCCCCAAAACCAACTGTTTAATACATCCCATCATTACAATATATTTTTATCATACATTTCGGTTGATATTTAGCTATTTTATGGAATTTTGGCCATTAATTTGGCGGCCATTTTGGTTTTAAAGTATGTTAACAAAGCAAAAATACTAGATATGGGTTTTTAGTGGTCTAACACATACATCCCATTGTTAAAACTATAATCTGATCATACATATTTTATTGTTTTGCCTGGTTTTTTATTATTATCCTTCATACAAATATATACATATTATTAATGATACATGTTGTCTTTAAAGAGCATCACAAAAATGTTACACAACAGAAATTGCCATAAAAAATATATGGTATATGTTCATACTGACATTTTTATATTATGACAGTTTGTCATGGAAGTTAAATAGCTTTACGCGTTCTCAATTCTGAATCGAAAAGAAAGAGAAAATTTAGGTGGTTACCATATCTGAATTTACTTATAATACAGAGTTTAGCAATAGCACCCACAAAGTTGATCAGATTGTTGTCAGAATTATTAAAGTTATGTACCCCAAAAATAGCACTTTCAACATTAAATTTAAAAACAAAGCTTAATTTGGCAGAAATTACAATTTCTGCATGCTTCCAAATCAATTTAACCCTTTCGCCGAAGTAGAAGAAATGTTCTGTGCACTCAATTATATAACAAGTATTACAAATATTAGATGACTCTTTACCCATGTTGTGTAACAACATTTTCGTCGGGTAGATGTTGTGAAGAATCTTCTAATTGAGTGTAATCAACCTTGCTTCGTGGTTTATTACACTCCAAAATAGCATCTAAATCACCCCAATCACCATCTTTATAGTTTAAAGAAAGTTACACCCCCCCCCCCCCCCCCCCCCCCGTTTAAGAATAAAAAGTTACATAATCCCCCTATTTCAACATATGAAAGTTACATGACCACCCCTATAGTTTACCCAACCGCCCTCCACCATAAATAATGAGCAGTCCCCTATTCGAGTAAAATTTGCTAAAATAAGTTATTCATGGGGGAGGTGCATCAGGTTTACGCCGATGAGTAATGGTGTTTACTAGAGCGGCAAAGGCCAATATGTTATTCCCTGCATGCAGAATGACTTCATTTTGGGATCTGGATAGGGTTAGGGTTTGTGAAAATTACTGACGTGGGGATTAGACGATCTCACTGCATAATTTGCTGGTAAGCATGGTAAGTAGATAATATTATTATACATATAAGGCAACAAAAACACAAGTTTGTTTCCGGTATAGGTGGTCTGCAAACCAAGATGCGAGATGCGGGTTTTTGTTGTTGGTTTTTTTTAGGGGGAGGGGGGATGAATTTCCGAAGGCAATAAATAAACAAACCAACAAACAAAAAAACAAAAAACATAACAAATGGATGGACTGACGGATGGATATATCCATCTGGGACTTGCTAACAGTCAATCCTGGAGGTGCATGCAAACCTCTCCCGGCAAATGCTGGATATTGCCAACGATTTTGGCTTAGAACAAATCGTGAGCGAACCGACCAGTATAAACAATACCTTAGATCTTTTCTTTACAAATAACCCCACCCTTGTTGAAAAGATCAGTACTGTCCCAGGTGTCAGTGACCATGATGGCATCCCAGTTATTGTTGTGAATACTAAGCCCAGGTATATCAAAATAAAACCTCACAAAGTGTACAGATATGACAAAGCCGACATTACTGGTCTTAAAGAGGAGCTAAAAACGTGGTCTACAAAATGTGTAAATGATATCACTCCCCAGACCACTGCAAATTCCATGTTCAATGAACTAAAAAAAGCCATTGAAACTGCCATGGAAAAGTTCATCCCCTCAAAAATGATCACTAAACGTAATAAATGCCCTTGGCTAAACAAAAAAGTCAAACGTCTACACAAGCGGAAACAACGAGCTTACAATTCCCACAAACGTATTCACTCTAACGAAAGCCTTGAAAAATTTAAGTCTATTAGAAAAAACACGACTAGAGAGACTAGGAAAGTATACAGGAAACATATCAAATCTGTGTGCTCGGAATCTTTAAAGAAATTCTATTCCTACATCAAAAGCCTCAAAGTCGACACAATTGGTATCCCAACGTTAAAGAAAGATGGTAGGCTATACTCAGATAACGACATAGAAGCCAGCATATTGAACGAACAGTTCAGCTCGGTGTTCACACATGAAAATACCCAGCTACCATCTGAACCTGAGTCAGCAATCCCTCCTATGCAGGATATTATCATATATCAGGAAGGTGTCTTGAAATTATTGCAAAACCTCGACCCACACAAAGCCACAGGCCCAGATGATATCCCTGCCAAAATCTTAAAATTGGCAGCCGAGGAACTTGCCCCAGCTCTTACCAAACTTTTTCAGCTTTCGCTGGACACTGGTAAGCTACCTGACTCATGGCTACAAGCCAACATCACACCTTTATTTAAAAAGGGAGATAGGACTCAAGCCTCAAATTACCGTCCAGTCTCCCTCACATCCATATGTTGCAAGACCCTCGAACACATCATTCACTCAAATGTCATGAAACACTTCACCAAACATAATATTCTAACAGACAAACAACACGGTTTTCGTCAAGGGCACTCCTGCGAAACCCAACTGATCCTCACTACACAAGACCTGGCAAAGTCTCTCGACAGTAAGTCCCAGGTTGACATGGCCATAATGGACTTTTCAAAGGCTTTTGATGTTGTTCCGCACAATCGTCTCCTCTTAAAACTGAAACGCTATGGTGTCCAAACCAAAATACATGCCTGGATTAGTGCGTTTCTAAAGCACCGTACCCAGAGGGTTGTCGTCAGCGGCGAACAATCCCCTTGGTGCGACGTTATTTCTGGGGTACCCCAGGGTACGGTGCTTGGACCGCTACTTTTCTTGGCATACATTAATGATCTTCGGTCTTCCTGACGGTATCCAATCTTCAGTACGATTATTTGCTGATGATTGCGTAATCTACCGTGAAATAAAAAATGATTTTGATGCCCAAATCCTACAGGAAGACTTAAACACACTGGAGAGGTGGGAAAAGACCTGGCTGATGAAATTCAATACATCAAAATGTTTCATCATGAAATTAACCCATGCCAGATCTACCAAACCCCACACATACACACTGGGAGAAAATATTCTAGCCGAAACCAAAAACCATCCATACTTAGGAGTCAACATAAATAACAAACTAAACTGGAACCAACACATTCAGGAGATCACAGCTAAAGCAAACCGAACACTTGGTTTCATCAAAAGAAACTTGCACTCATGCAATAAATCCACCAAGGAATTGGCGTATAGATCACTGGTACGTCCAAAACTTGAATACTCTGCTGCTGTTTGGGACCCTTACACAAAAAAGAACATACGCAAGCTCGAAACAGTACAAAAAAGGGCCGCCCGGTTCATCACCAACGACTACAAAACACGTACTCCGGGCTGCGCAACCCAAATGGTCAAAGATCTCAAGCTAGACCCCCTAAACATCAGGAGAAATACCAGACGCCTCTGCATTTTCCACCAAGCGAGACTCGGCAACCTGTCACTGCCCATTGACGACCTCCTGCAGCCTGCCCAACGACAATCACGACATTCTCATCAGCTGGCATACTCCACAATCTCAACCAAAAAAGACTGCTACAAACACTCTTTCATACCTAGAACTATCCAAGACTGGAACGCGCTACCGGAAAAGACAGCTACCTTAACCTCGACCGAAACATTCAAAAAAGCAGTAATAACCCATCTACATCAAGCACAAGAAAACCAAGATTAAGCAAAACAACACGCATGCGCAAATCATACCCTGACCGGATGACTCCACATGGAGTGTTGGCCAGTACAACAATCAAGTATCAAGTATCCGATGGACGGATGGACATATGGATAGATGGACATGTGGATAGATGGACAGACAGACAGACAGAAACCAGACAGAATAGATGGATGGATGGATGGATGGATGGATGGATGGATGGATGGATGGATGGATGGATGGATGGATGGATGGATGGATGGATGGATGGATGGATGGATGGATGGATGGATGGATGGATGGGTTAAAAGATCTTCCAATGATCATCTTCGTCTTGAATATCCTATGACAACAGTTGAAGCTGGTGATAGGACTTTTACTGTTTGTGCATCCAAGTTATGGAATGATCTATATTTATTTATTCGGCAGTCTGTTTCTGTTCATTGCCTTCAAGAAGGCACTCAAGTCATATTTGTTCCCCATCTAACGGTGTTGTTCTTTATATCATTATGTTATCTTTTAAGCGCTTTGAGCCTCCGGAGAATAGCGCATCACAGATACTTGTTGATGTAGGGTTCTGCGGTACATTACATTAGGCTATAGGATGATGCTCTGTATCTTTCACTCTTGTTGTCTATCTCTAGGCAGAACATGAAATTAGTACCAAAAGATGGCAAATACATCCCTAAAGACAAATTCACCTTATCCCACGTTCGCAAATCTAAGAAAGAACTGGTACACTTTGAAAACTTCGTTGAAATAATTACCCCAGTCAACACCCTATTTATGTTGTTTGGAACCGGTTCATTACAACGATCGTTGGGACCCTCAACATTGATTGGTCAGGACGGGGAGGGATATGAGTTATAGTTCAAGCTCTATAGAAAAACTTGTTGCAAAACCAGCGCTTGAAAATAGTTCCTTAAAGTGAGAGATTATCGGGGAAATGAGCTCAATGCTCCAACACCAATTTTAAACATTCCCCATTCAAGTCCATGTTTTGATTTTAATAACCAAGTAAAAAACGACGCAGTTACAGAGACAACAACACCAATATGTTACTACAAGGTTAATGTTTAATTGTTTTATTAAAAATTCTCAACAACAAGATCCTCAGGCTTCACATTCAAGTATATTGGTATACCTAATTATATTGATATAATAGTGGAATGTATCAGGATCTGTGAATGTATTAAAAGATCAGTCGCTTCAAAAAGTATAAAGAAATCTAAAACACAATACATCATTTGAGAAAAATGAGGTTAATTAATTCTCACAACAAGTTTCAAATTTCGTAATTTTAAGCAGCTTCATTACATAAAAACAAGCTGAAAACATAAGTAAACGTTATCACTCATTATCAGACCTTTGAGCGTAACGAGTAAAAAATAAGTGTTTGTAAAATGTTTTCAATATATGTAGAGGTACCTTGAAATATAATATTTTCAACTATCGAAATGACAAGATCTTACTTTCCGCATGTTCGAATAAACGTAATTTTTGTCATTTCTGTTGTTATCCTATCAATCATCATATCCAGGATAGTGCAATACTCTAACACCGTCATGGTCTTACATCATGAACATGGCAACAAAATGTGAATATAACATCATAACAACATACACTAATGTACTAATGGCTAAACACACTAGATAATATCCTCTTGTTACTTTTATAAGAATCCTGGTTGACGCTTATGTATGTGATTTGGTTTTAAGCCTCGCATAGAGCATGTAGAAGGTTACACACTCTCCTTATAAGACTCTTACATTCCGTTTCGTAAATCTTTTCTTTAAGACAAGGACGGTCTGCTTTATTCCGTTCCGAGTATCTCTTCTAAGACGAGGACGGTCTGTCCTACGGACTAACAAAATGTCCTCACGCATCGTTAACATTTCGGATGTATAACTAAACTATCGAATAAATGTGACCTACAAAGATTGAATTATAACATTGATTAACTTGGCATTATTTAGTATCTGGGTATCATCATCTGTATTCTACAAAACACAAATATATAATATAGCATTAATTCGTTTACATTTCTATAATCCAAACATGAATAATTAAGACTTTAATGACATCAATCAATCAATCAATATACGGTTTATACATTATGCGAATAATGTGCAGCTATTTCTTTAACACTTTTGTTTCTTTTCACTATGTTGCCATTAAGTCATGGAATCAAGAGCCTATTTACATTGCTTTAAAAATGTTTAAGTATAATCAATTTGTGAATAATAAAGAGTTTTATTCTCAACCTTTCAAGTTTGCAATAACATCGTGTTTTTAATATATGAAAGCGCGAGTTATTCAAAAGTTCTACCTCCTATTGCAGAACTGGGCTAATAATATGCTAGTTAACTAAAAGACATTCTTTTGCCTCGAACCTTAGCCACAACCTCCATGCATAGGCCTACTCATTTCAACGCTTTTGGATCCTTCGCGGTCATAACTTAAGTAAGGTTCTGTGCAATGGAAACAATAGACATGTCTGATACAATACAAGAGCCGTAATGTAAGGTTCTATAATCATGATAATACGAATTGACATACATAATATACAATTAGGATCACATGGGATAAAATATGATTAAAAAAACATAATGATAATATACATTTACACTTATATATGAAAGTGTATTATCTGTAAACATGGTAAAATAAAACTAGAAACCCTTTTGCTGATCACAACCGATTTGTCGTGCCGTAATTCGTTAATTACTTTTCTTTTCAAAGCATATCATCTGATGCCAGGGAAAAATCTCAACAATCAATTGTGTTTGTACTTCTTACCTTAAACAACAATTTCAAACTTGTAAAGGGTAAGAAATACACCACCATGAATGTTGCAGACTAACCATAGCTCTGTCATGGCTTTTCAAACCGAATATCGTAACTATAGCCATTATTTCTACCAACTTTACACAAACACCTACATGGATCTTACATAATGATAATGCTGAATGGGTTGAATCTCCCATCAGGATTTTGATGGGAATATATCAGACTTTGGTAAGCAAGGTAAAAGGAATCTAAATTAATCTATGCATTTTAAAATATACATTATGTATGTACACGCTTAGAAATGAGTGTCAAATTTTGTTGGGTAAAAAAGAAATGTGTAGTATTTTACCCAATATTGTGCTAAACATCGATTTCGTAAAATAACATTTTACACATGCTTTAGTTTACTATTGAATTCCGAGATTTACACTATGGAAGTGTAGAAAAGGGCCCGTAATTGGGTAAAACATGATTTGACACCATGAAAGTGTAAGATTGTTGGGTAAAAATGTACACAACAAGAATGTGCATAATGTAGTGTAAAGTGTTACACAATAAAAGGGTAAATTGCCTTCACATAATTATTGGGTAAAGGAAATTTACCCAATTTATGTGTACCAAAAGGACACAAGTGTTGGGTAAAACCTCTTCACAACCCCGGTTGTGCAAGTGTTACACATAATTGGGTCAAAATAGGGAACATGGTTGTTTTGGGGTAAAAATTTACCCAACGATATTGTAGTTTTAAACTTTGTTGGGTAAAATGTCTGTGTAGAAAGCCGCGTTACCGATCGATGTAACTATTGTCCAGACAAGGTAAAGTAAACTATGCGTGTAGCCGGGGCGTGTAGTAGTGTCGCGAGAGCACATTATTATCAAGGTCGACTTTTCAATGGTTTGCCGGCAACCTGACCTTCACACATCGGTCTCCCTTAAGTGCAAGTGCAAGTGTTACACATAATTGGGTCAAAATAGGGAACATGGTTGTTTTGGGGTAAAAATTTACCCAACGATATTGTAGTTTTAAACTTTGTTGGGTAAAATGTCTGTGTAGAAAGCCGCGTTACCGATCGATGTAACTATTGTCCAGACAAGGTAAAGTAAACTATGCGTGTAGCCGGGGCGTGTAGTAGTGTCGCGAGAGCACATTATTATCAAGGTCGACTTTTCAATGGTTTGCCGGCAACCTGACCTTCACACATCGGTCTCCCTTAAGATAATATAGCATTATAATTTACTAGTTTCATTGAATTTATGCTTTTGTCATGCCAATCTCAACATTTACCCACTAATTTCTAATTCTTTCATATTTAGTGATATAAAATAGTTTATATTAACACAAAACATTTCCATATATCAACTACTTCGTTAGCACAGTGGATCGGCGTCAGTCTTAAAATACAAAGGTTGTGGGTTCGAGCCCTGGGCCGGTCAGGTTAAGGTGAGTTCTTCTAAAAATCTTTAATTCCGTGGATGATAAAATTACGAAAGAAAATTAGAATGCACATATGACACCCAAAATTGCTTAAAATATATACCTTCATTTTTTTTAAATTAATTTATGTGTACCAAAATGACTCAAGTGTTGGGTAAAACCTGTTGTGTAAAGTGTTACACATAATAGGGAACTTGGTCGTTTAGGGGTAAACATTTACCCAACGATTGATGGGTAAAATGTTCAATGTGTTGTGCAAGACTCTACACAACCATTGTTGTGTTCATTCTTACCCAACAAACAACCATGTTCCCTTTTTACCATCCTGAAGTGTAGTATTTTACCCAACATTGCTTAATTTTTTCTAAGAGTGTATGTATGTAAGGGAAAATCCTTATCTTAAACTGACCATGAACGTACATGATGAATAAACAAACTGTTTCTATAATCTAAACATGAATAATTAACACAACATTACACATTTTTACATTTGCCCCTTATATCGTCTGTGGGGGTTTACGAAGGATTATTGACGAAACCGACCGATCAACACCCTTTTTACATCCTCGTCTGGGTAATCAAACAAACATTTTTCATTCTAAGTGAAATGATTTATAATAACTTATTACATCACGTGTAGAGTGTAAATGTTTTCATTCAACAGTATGAACATAATATAGCATTCATTTACGTTTCTATAATCTAAACTTGAATAATAAACACAACATTACACATTTTTACATTTTCCCCTTTAACATTGTTTAGGGTATGCCAAAGTCATAAAGTATATATACATCAATATAAAGTATAACTATACGTATACTCAAGGTTTAATCTCAACGTTCTTGTCAAGTTTGCAGTAGCATCCGATTTGACATAATATAGTTAAAAACTAACTTTCTTTTCCCGAAGCATACCACCTGATACCAGGATAACATCTCGACAACTTAAAGCTCATAAACAATTTCTGTACTTGCTACCTTGAACATGTTGAACAACACTTTCAAACTTAATATATACATCCATGCATGTGACAGACTTACAATATCTGTGTCATGGTCTTTCAGACCGAATCTCGTAACTAGCCAATATTTCTACCAACTCTGCAAAAACTTATCTGGATCTTACATGATGATGTTGAATGGGTTGACTCTCCCATCAGGCATGTCAGGATTTCGGTGTAAAATGTGGGACTTTGTTAAACAAAGAAAAAGTATTTCATTTTAAATATACACATATTGTAAGGAAAATGTATGAATAAAATTGTATCCTTATCTTAAACTGTCCATGAACATGATGAATACATGCAACAAAACTGTTAAGTATTTTATTCATATATACCTCCTTTATAAGAACTAGGCGTATGACCTGGTTTGGTCATCTCCTAAGACTCCCAGAGAAAACCCCAGCAAAGATGTCCCTAGCAGAAATAGGAAGAAGTGTTAAAAGACCACAAGGTAGACCAAAACAGACGTGGATAAGAATGATCCAAAAACAATTGCAAGAACTAAATATTGACTATACAAACGCAGAAAATCTAGCAGAACTGGCCAGTGACAGATATACCTGGCATTTACTAACTGATAAGTGAGGGCGCCATGTCAACAAAGACGTAATGCGTAACTGATGATGATGATACCTCCTTTATTTCAAACCAAGGTGAGTGAGTGAAGACGACCCATTTACACAGCTGAAGGAAATGTAAGATCCGTCCAGCACTATCTTCTGAGTAGCTTTATGAAGGATTATGGGGGTAAACAATTTTCAATTTTAAGTTTTAATAATACATGTAACTTATTACATCACTTTCCGAGTGTAAACGTTTTTCATAAGTATGTACATCTATGGAATTCGTAACTCTATTTTGTATTTTGTAATTTAACGAGAAGGTATTCGATCAGTATACTGTTTTATACATGTGAATATAATTAACAACTGTTTCCTCAACACTTTTGTTTCTTTACACTATGTTGCCATTAAAGTCATGGAATCAAGATCATATTTACATCTAACACTTTAACAATGTTAAAGAGTCAGTCTATTTACATCAATATCAAGTATAAGTATGTGAATAACTATTACGAGTTTAATATCAACATTCTTGTCATCGTACTTTTAATACAGGTGAGTCAAAAAAAAGTTTACTCAACTTCAGCAATTTTTTTAGAAAAAAGTTTTCGTTTGTTTTCAAAACAATGTACTACGGTATAAAGACAAATCAATTAGCTTTAATATGAATTTTATCTTGTTTAGATTGGTTGAGGGAAACTTATTTTACGCTGTTTTGAATAAAAGTGACCAATTTAACGTCCGAACACGCTTCCAGATCTTTACCATTATATTTCATAAGATACGACCAATAAAAAAATACAATACCGACAGCGAAAGGATCAGTTCCTTTGTTATGAAATGATTAAAGTGTGGTAATTGTGTCATAAATAGGCCTTAAATCTGTCTATTGTTTTAATCTATTAGGAGACAATTTTGAACAAGTCTATTGTCTACTTAATTCTTTTAATAAACAAGATGTGTAATGCTTTACATCATAATCCTAGTAAACATTATTAAGCTCGTTAAGCTTGAAATTAAAAACCGTGTTTTTGGTGAAAAAACAACTCCTGTACAGAAATAGTCATATTTACTTAACGGTATCATCAAATAGCGTGATTTTATTCCAGATGGTAGCAAAGAAATGGCGCAATCATTTAAAGTTTTGTTTGCCTTGATTTTGTGGTCAGAAATATTTTTTTAGATTTTTTCAATTAGGGTAAACTTTTTTTGACTCACCCTGTATATGAACAATGACGAATGCGTAGGTCATTAAATAAGTTCTACCTCCTATTGCATAACTTGGCTAATACAGATACTAGCTAAATAAATGTGGCCATTTAAGTCATGGAATTACGATCCTATTACATTAATCACATTAATATTGTGAGTAAGGTTTGCAAAGTCAGTCTATTTACATCAATATTAAGTATTATTATGGGAATAACTACGAGTCTAATCTTAACATTCTTGTCAAGTCTGCAACATCGTATTTTTAATATATATATGAATGCGTAGGTCATTCTGTAAGTTATAGCTCCAATTGCTTAACTTGGCTCATACAGATACTACCTAAATAAATGTGGCCATTTAAGTCATTGAATTAAGATCCTTACATTAATCACATTAATATTGTGAGTAAGGTATGCAAAGTCAGTCTATTTAATATATGAATGCGAATGTCATTCAATAAGTTATACCTCATTATTGCATGACTTAGCTAATGCAGATACTACTAGCTAAATAAATGTGACCCTTTAAATCATGGAATTAAGGCCCTATTTACATTTATCACTTTAACATGGTTTAAGGTATGGCAAGCAAAGTCAGTCTATTTACATCAATATTAAATATAAATATGTGAATAATTAAGCGTTTAATCGAAACATTCTTGTCATGCAATAACAACGTATTTTAATATATGAATGTGTGGGTCATTCAATAAGATAATTTGGCTTATACAGATACTACAATCGTGGGAAGAAAGTCATTGGAACGCTTTATACTTGTTGAGCATTATGTGCAGGTTTTTTCTGATCTTTAAATGATGGTTTATTTTGTTGAGAGCTGAATAGGACATCTTAGACAACAATTTTCCCTTCCACACTCCCCATCGATCAATGTTTGGACACCTTGAACAACTGCCGAAGACATTAACATTCCTCAACATTGGACAGGGGAAAGGGGTGCTAGTTTCCCGTTGTTAACGAGTAGGTGTCCCAAGACTTTTTTCCATGATTGTAGTTAATAGGAAATGTCACTGCCCTGAACCTCAGCCACAACATGTACGCATACTCATACTGATACTTTTTATCGTTCGTGGCCATACCTAAAGGTTCTGTGCTATGGAAAGAGTACAAATGTTTGATACAAGAGTCGGATACAAAAATACACATTTTGTGTTACGGGATAATAATATGAGATAAAATATAAAATAATCACAATGATATATCTACACGTATTAAATTAATGGAAGTATTTTGAAGTATCAACATATTCTACAATGCCTCTGTAACAAAACACCAGAAACAATTTGTTAATAAACAAACAATGTGACGTGGGGAGTGAGTACTCTTTTTCGCAAAGCATAACCGTCTGATTCCAGGGTAAAATCTCAACAAATATAAGCTTATAAACATGTTTTAGACTGGCTACCTTGAGCATGTTGAGCAACAGTTCAAACTGAAAACTTCCCGCTTGGGATTTTTCATAAACTACTTTATCTGACTAGTTTCAATAAGTGATCATATTGACATGAATTAAATTTATATGGATTTATTTTTAATATCAGAACTGATAGGTTCTAAACAAGGCGATTTTAAACCTGGTCATGCATCTTGATTGGCTGAAGGTAGTCAGGTGTGGTCAAGGTTGAAACTGTTAACACCCTTCATTTAGGTCTGGTAGAAATAAAAGTCATTGTCATTTTTACATTTTTACTTTGGATAATTACTCAATTTTAGCACATCAATCATAAGCCACTTAACAATGTAGATATAAAAATACTATTTCAATGTTCTAAATACTTCTTTATTTAATCATGTTAATCAGTCTAGTCTGCTGAAGTTATAACAGTGTATCCATTTATACATTTGGAATTACCTATAATCCGTCTAATATCTAGCAATGCTAAAATTGTGACACTAATGTTTATAACTCACAAACCTTTTTAAGATGGCTAAATAGAAACTCAATTTCAGGCATGTTCACAAAACTGACGCCAAGTGCAAGCAAAGATGAAGCTTTGTATCCTGAACGCTATTTACAATGTCTACAATATATACAAGTGCAAGTCGTTTGTCGTTAAAAGACATACGATTTTTAAAATTAAATGATAGCTTAACTTACTCGAGCATGATAACGTCCTATTTCAACCAGGAAAAATTGACTTTCACTTTTTTTTCTTAAACTAAGTAAGCTTAACTTAAGTCTGGTCATATACAGAAGCTTCATTATAATCAGAGCAGATTTCTTGACAAATTAGTTGTACTTGAAGGTATCAAATAGTTCCTATTATGAGTGATGTCAGTTAATTAAGACTTGACTATCTTGCCATGATTGCGGCACGCAATGTGGTAGTTTGTGTCTTTATACATGGGCATGTACATGCGACTTCCCTTTCTTTTCTTCGATAAATCTGAAACGAACAAAAGCAATTCATACATTCGAACATGAAAACAGGATATCGTCTAAGAGATAAAAACCTCTTTCCATTAAGGTGTTATAGCAGTGTTTAGACCCTCCAAAATATTATTTTTTTCAATTTTCCATTTTCATGAAAATTAAGAACTTTGATATGTATACAATAAAAAAAAATGAAATAAATATCTATTTATGTGAATTAATCAATTAATAACATGATGTCGGCAATTATTATTATGTTTAAGACAAGTTAGTTAGAAATGGATTTTTCTCACACATTTCAATTAAAAATTGGCAATAATATGCATCAAACTGTGATCTAGTTTATAAACCTAAATTAAATAGAACCGAAGTTTCATTGTTTTAAAATGTTAAAAGATGCACTAATATACAGTTTATGACTAAAGTACCTTTAGCCGTACAGACTACGACACACCTCCCAACACACCACGTCTTCTCCCCGCCATCCCAGCACCGATTGCTCTAGAACTCGTCCTAGTCCTAGGCACGCGTTGTTTATCCTTCTTGCGAGTGGCATCTTTTCGTTGCTGTGGAAAAAACAACAGGACAATTATATTTCATCGCTTAAAAGATGAAGCGGAGTCCCAGTGGGATTGGGCATCCGATATCCGCACCACCCCTAGGAGCCCCAGTGGGATTGGCCATCAGATATCCGCCCCTAGGGGGGGGGGGGAGGGGGTCTCGAATTTCTAGTAGTGTTTTCACTTTTCAAGGTTCGCGGAAATCCGGAACACCTAGTCATCAAGGTCTCGTAATTCCGGTAAATCTTTAGCGTAATATGTTTCTCACCCTATGGAGGAGTTCGGAATTCAGTTAACCTGTTATCTAAACATGTTAAAGATGGTTTAGAATTCCGGAACTTCTGTTATCCACGATCCCGAAATTCCAGACATTGTTTCTGATTTAAAGCTACCTCTCTATAGGGATGTTGCGGATAGCCCATTATGTGTCTCTAGTCCTTCAGAAATGCTACCTGACCCTGTAAGGCTATCTGAGCCTCTAGACACCAAGAACCATTCCCAAATTTCAAAGAACCGCTGGCAATCTGAGAACCGCCCAATATACAACTTCACACACATAATATTATCAACTTCGTATTGCTTTTCAAAAGAGTTCTATTTGCAAATCAAGAGTGTGTTACAAACGGAGAATGAATTACTTTTTTTCTATCACACGTTAACCCTAACACTCCCGGTGGATTTTCCAACGAAATTCAAGCAAACAAATCACACACAACAAGAGGTGCCACGCCCCGGGGTTTGAACCCACGACCTCTCGGTTACAAGTCGAACGCTCTACCAACTGAGCCACGGAGGAAGCTATGTAGCCCGGGGCCATTATTTCACCCAAAACCTCAGCGCCAGGTGGAACCGACAGGCTGGGAAATGGGATTTCATGGGGTACGGGGTTGTAAGGGTTAATACTATTTAATTTTTTAAAACAATTTACTTCAGAATTCAAGATGAACATTGAGAATTACCATTTATTGTTGTTTCTACTCACAAAAACACAGCAAAACTTGATTAAAACAATACCATCGCTATTTATTGAAACTTTTCTTAAAACGCTCTCTATGTAAGTATGGTTCGCGTTATGAAAGAGGCGCAAACTGCAGGGGACACTGTCTGACGTAAAATGCTGATCTCGGCTAGATCAGCATTTTTGAATCGACGTTGTGTTGTACAAAGAGGGCTGATTTGTCTAAATCCCTACAGGTGTAAGATTATACATGTAATACAATTGTAAAACATCTCTTAGTGTCCCTTTAAAACATTGTTTTCTAATTGTTTCATTATGTAGTATACGAGTGTTAAATTACATCAAGTCATTATATTACATACCTCTGTCTGCCTATCGATGAACTCCAGAATCTTAACCACGTGGCACATCTCAAGGCTATCTGCCTCTGGTAACAAGTCTGTAATAGCCGAACAATCCATTGCTCCTCCAGTTGATCGACACATCAATTCACTTAAAGTTGCATTAGTGCTGGCTTTAACATTGGACCGTAGGTATCGGAATATAAATCTTCGTATCATAGATGCATATTCCTCGAGATTGTCAATGGTCAAAGGTTTTAGTCTCTTCATAAGTGCTTCTTCGGCTCGGTCCGGCAGTTCTTTTCTGAAGTCGTCGCGTAAATTTTCTACAACACCGCTGACTAGTAGGTCCTCCAATAGCTCATAAAAGTGAACAATATGCTGTAACTTGATCCCATCCTTAGGCTCTGGTAGGAGATTATCGGGGAAGGATCCTGGTAGCTTCGTTGACCAACGTCTGATATAGTGGTCCAGTGAACTGCATGGGTCACCACCAGTCTTCTTCAACAGGACCACTATAACCTCCAAATTGTCTAGCATGTCTTTGGCAAATGTTTGCCGATGACCTTGTTCTCGTTCGATTGTATTGGCAAGATCTTTCGGTAGTTTTTGTTGTAAAATTCTGTCGTGTATCTTGGATAAGATCGCGGAACATGCATGGTATAGTTCGTCTGAGTAGGCAAACTGTGTGACAGTGGTTCCTTCTTTCAGAATTGCTTTATTAAGCACAAGAAGACGCGCTAACTCTCTTTCAATAACGGTGTACTTATAATGGATGACAGACCCCTGGCCGTATTCTGTGTCCACGTCATGGAACACAAGAAGATCGTCTGACCACTGGTATTGGATGATTGCAGTTCCAGCTGAATGAAGATTCACTGTTTGTAGTGCTGCTACACCGTTGCCCTTCAAGAGAAAGTTTAACGCTGGACAGTATCCATGGGTAACGATTGCCATCGTCTCCATTAAAAATGTGTTTTGTACTTCTTGCAAGACGTTGATCATTTGACGGAAATGACATTCAGCCTCGTTCTTATCAACAACACACTGTGTAATACTGACTGACCTAGTCATGATGTCAAATTTGGGTTTATTGCCTGTAATCAAATACCAACTGCCCCGAATGCTATTCCATGCCTTTTGAAATGCCTCAAATGTGGTGACCGCCGATTGCATTGCTGATTCGCTAGGGTGACATCGTTCATCACATAAGAATTCATCAACTTTGGTCCGTTTAGCTACATCACGTTTGATAACGTGGCTTAGTTTACTGATCATTAGTGCATTCCACTTAAGCAGGTCAGGGAGGTACCGTATTTGTTGAATTACATGCAGACGAGAGAGGCAGAGCTGAAGGAAAGGATATTTGTTTTCATTGCTTTTACAGATATTGGTATATCGTGACTGCAAATCACCAAATGAAACTCTGTGTTTCATGCGTAGAAGTCGCCGAATCCTAGCAGTGCTACTTACTTCCTCTTCCTCCTCCTCCTCCTCCTCATTTTTACCATCTTCATCTTGAAAAGCGATGTATGGCGGTAAATCTAATTCTTCTAATTTAGATTCAAGATCCTCTAAATCAATACATGCTGCTTGCAAGCAATCACGTTTATGTTGTCTCTGACATCCTGGAATTTCCCTGGCCTCCATGTCTATGATTTTGGCAAAAGCACTTTCAAATGCAATCCGTTCTTCTACTGTTGTCGGACAAGCGCGGGTGACAATCTCGTATTTGCAAGCGCGAATCAAGCGATGTAGCAACAAGGAAACTCCCTCTGTGTTTGACTGAATCAGATTGCAAAGTACGTTCCAATTCCTACCCACTTTCTCGACTATTTCATCTATGATCTCTGTTCTATCCAGGTGTATGTCGCCTCCATCTGATGTGGCTCCTTGGTCGTATGAACACTCCGGCAGAGATTCTATTACAGGTTTGGAATCGGGCAATACACGTGATGCCATCTGGTCTTGAGTAACTAGACCGATACACAAACCTGATATAAAGCTTGATTGAATAAGGGTGTCAATAACACGGTAGGCAAGCGGGGCAAGTCCAACAGGACTATTAGCCTGTCCTACGCTCTGCTCTTCTGCATTTCTAGTCTTCATATTACCCTCTATCTGATACTCGGATGTTTCCATTTTTCGTTTTCGATCACACGCAAGACATTTGGACGCGACGCTGTTGTCGTCTTTCCCTACCATTCTTAATCCACATTGGCAATCATAAACTGCCAACGCTTCTGTGTATGGAGTCTGCAAGACAGAGAATGTCTCTCCCGATCCTGGAAGAATTGCGTGATCGATCGGGGCACTCTGGGTCAAAAACATTAAGAAGGCTGTTGGGTCAGCGTCTTTTTTCGCATTAGATACGATTATCGACACCAAATGTACAATTACAGAGGCCATTTCTAATCTTACATTGGATGTTGATTCTGACAGCCGCATAACACCGGTGAAGTCTGACAGTCCAAGCAATTGCTTAAAGAATCGTCGGTAAATATGGTTGAATCCATCAGTTGCATCATACAACCACTGCGCTTGTTGCTTATCTACATCTTTCAATCCATCGGTAGTCTGTACTAGGTAGAAGGTATTAACAGTTGCAGCAAGAAGGGCAAGGCGATATTCAGGACTTGACTTTGCTTTAGTTATGAACTCTGTGATTTTATCCTTGTTCTTTTTAACCTGCCATCCCGATATAGCATCAATAGCTTGGCTGAAGTATTCAACATATCCCATGGGACAATATCCGATGCGTGTCGTGAACAAACCTGATTGCCATTTGATCTTCCTCATGATGGGTATCGGCTCGGTGAGATCATCGCACAATCTGCTCAATTCAAAGAGGCTTTTCATTTTCCGCAGACACTTCAAGAGAAAAATCTGCATTAAAGATAGGTTGTTCTCACAACGAGCATCCTCCGTTGTATTCAATAAACCATTGAGGTTTTTTGCAAGGACGAAATATTTTCCATCTAGTCGGAAATGCTTACTATCGATAATCTCGATCAGTTCTGCAGTTGATTTCAGAAAAGCGCGAAGGAATGCTACAGCTGAAACGAATTGTAAGGAGCTGTTAACCTGTCCAAAATCACCAAGGATGTGTATAGCTGCGGATGCAGTCTTCCAAATAGGGTCATCATCCGTTGTCAGATTTGCAACGCTGTCACAAGTGATATGTCTAAATGCAACATCTTCAACGATATCACAACAGGCAGCAGAAAGATTGCAATCAGCGTCTTCCATTTGTAAAAAGTCATCTAGAAGCGCCAGATTGGGAAAATTATTGTCATCCAATTCTTCTGTACAGATCAACTTCTCACATACAGAACGTGTCCCCGATGTGTGCTCATCATTTTCAATGTCACTCTTAATGATTACCATGAGAACTGGCCTAGAACCAATATGCAAGTCGCCTGAAGCAGTACATATGTCTTCTAAAATCCGTGGTAGTAATACAGTATCTAGATTTACTTCCAGACAGAGTCCGAAATATGTACAAAGGAAATCATCCAATTGTGTGGCTCGAGTTTTGTCTGTTTCGTCTGTTTTCAGCGTTTCAACAATGGAAGTTAGGAAATGAAAAACATCTTCATTAGCGAGTGGATCAACTGCATACCTGCCAAGATTACTCAAAGCAGAAACCTGTTCTTCTGTGATATTGAAGTCAGCGGAAAGCATTAAAACAAAATCACGACAGAGTCGAAGGAAGTGTAGGACTGGTGATTCGCGACTAACTCGTCCCGCGAGAAGCAGCACAGAGCTTACCTTTCTTTGCCACATTTGTAATCCACCGCTTGTGTCAAGTACATGTTGCATTGGTAATACATGTTGGCAAACCTTTGATACCAGAATAGCTTCTGGTGACAAACCATTATATAGTTTCGACATAGCTGTTTTGTCTGTTGGGAGTTCTTTCGTAGATGACATGCCATCGTTATTATCAGCGTATGGATCATCCCTAGTTGAACAGTTCGATTCTTGGCCATCAGTTAAGGAGTTCGTCTCTATCCAGTCATTTGAGGAGCTTGCTTCTTGGCTGTCAGTTGGCGGATTTGGCTCTTGGGTGTTAGTCGAAAGATATGGTTCCTGATTGTCAGTAGATGTGATCTGTTCTTGACAGTCAGTGGACGTGGTTAGTTCTTGATTGTCAGTAGACGTGGTTAGTTCTTGATTGTCAGTAGACGTGGTTGGTTCTTGACTGTCAGTAGACGTGGTTGGTTCTTGACTGTCAGTAGACGTGGTCGGTATTTGCCTGTCAGTAGACGTGGTTGGTTCTTGACTGTCAGTAGACGTGGTTGGTTCTTGACTGTCAGTAGACGTGGTTGGTTCTTGACTGTCAATAGACGTGGTCGGTATTTGCCTGTCAGTAGACGTGGTTGGTTCTTGCCTGTCAGTAGACGTGGTTGGTTCTTGACTGTCAGTAGATGTGGTTGGTTCTTGACTGTTAGTAGATGTGGTTGGTTCTTGACTGTCAGTAGATGTGGTTGGTTCTTGACTGTCAGTAGATGTGGTCGGTTCTTGAATGTCAGTAGACGTGGTTGGTTCTTGACTGTCAGTAGATGTGGTCGGTTCTTGACTGTCAGTAGATGTGGTTGGTTCTTGACTGTCAGTAGATGTGGTCGGTTCTTGACTGTCAGTAGATGTGGTTGGTTCTTGGCTGTCAGTAGATATAGTTGGTTCCTGGTCATATTGTGTGCCATCTGTATTCTCGACTTTTTCTGTGGATGGACTGCATGCTTCATTATTCGAATTTATATCATGGGTTTCTGCTGTAGTCTCTTCGAATTCTTCCTCTCCAGGACTGTCAAGAATGTTGCCTGTGGCATTGTCACCTAGATCCGCGCCACTCTCTAGTACATCGTCAGTGTATCCATCCAACATTTTCTTAACCTCGTCGATCAAGTCAGTAGGTTCGTCTCCTGTAACTTCACGATAGATTCCTAGAAGCTGTAACTGAGCTGCAAGAAGATCCGTATGTAACCAAAAAGAGACATAAAGATGGGCTATCTGAAAACTGGCCGACATATCCGTTTCTTTGGAAGGCAGGTGAAGCTGCGCAAATAACCACTTTGTTACGTCAACTCGCGTACTGCATGTAATATGTGGAACATATTCTACTGCAAAGATGTTATACATATCATCCAGGTAATCTTGTACATGCTCTTCCAAGTAGTCATCACAATGGAAATCAGGCATGTGATTGATGATATCGGTCAACTGCTCGCACAAAGACATTATCCTGACACTGTCTTGATCATGACATCCAGATGTACCTTGGTGAAGTAGCCATTCCCTTTTACCTTCAATCCTCTCGTGGAATGTCTTGAAAAAGGGAAATTTCAAGTCGAGAAATGTGCATTCCACAAGGCATGATTCGGGTCCTCGAGGGTCTGGTGAATCGTTGGAGCTGATGTCGAATACAGCCGGATTGTCGAAACACGATTGCCAAAATTCAACAACATCTTCTGCTACATCTAAATTATGCGGACCACCTGTCCAAGCACATGCCTTTTCCAGAAGAATAATCATTTTGGCAAGAGGTTCCCTGACACACTGTTTAATGTACTCCAGCATAGCTCCAGCTAAAGTTGAACATCTGTATAGTAAGTCAACATTCATAGCTACTTCTACTTGCCAACCTTCATATGAGTGCGCGCTGCGTAATCCCTCCGATTGTCGAATAAATTTGAGGATTGGCGTTTGGAGACACCCAACAAATTCTCGCGATCGTGCAATTTCTCTTGCTAGTTTCATACAGCTCTCAACGTCTCGGGACTGGTTTTCGTATCTGATACAACTGAAACACCACAGGAGTTGCTCTTCTATAACTTTCGCTAGGTCTACGGTGCGAGTCAATTGATCTGATACCGGTCCATGTAAAAGATCTTCCAGAGGTGGATTTCCAGGCTCGAGTGTATCCAGGGTATATTGTTCCCAGCCACAAAGAAAGTTGAATTGCCATGGGAACATTTCCTTGTCGCTATTCTCTGATCGATCAATATGCACTATGATGCATGCATGTTTTAACACGGATGTTGTGTCTATGGCGTTCAGATATTCACTACGATACTGGTCTATACGACTTTTTGCTAACAACATGTGAGCAGCATCGTGTGAAGTGATACACTGCAGTACCAACATCTCTGCGTCGGATTCCAACCAAAAGTGGCGCATGCTTGAAATAAACTGCCGTTCAGACTTGAACTTGCTCAGTTTCTCTTCTTGCAGTGAGACAAGACCATCTAGACACTTTTCAATGTTGGTATGTACGCTACTATGTGTATATATAACGGTACGGCTGCATCTCGTGTCGACTGAAACGTTACCTGTTTCTTCTGAGTGTTGCTTCTGAACTATCTCATGGAGTTTAGTGTCAACGAATTCCCTCAGACCATCCTGCAATGGCAGTTCAAAATATGACTCCTGAAATGTGTGTACTTCCACATGGTTTTGTGTTGACAACTTTGACCTGGAAGCTCTTAACACCGCATCAGGACAGGCTACTTTCATCAAGTCTTGCTGACATCGCTTAGCTAGATCAGCTGGTATCATATCATTGAGCAAATCTTCATCTTGGCTGCGAAGATAAACTAACGACGGAAGTGTGTCGCAATGAAACCCTAAGAACATCGCTTCGTGTGTGAATTGAAATCCGTCTACACAGCAAATGTCATCCATCCATCGACGAATACAGCCTATGGTTTCAACTAGCTCATCTGAAAGGATGTCCGAGAATCGTAGTGTTTGTTTCTCAAATCGGTTTAGGAAGGGTGGATCCTGATAATCAACTTTTTGCTCATCCACCAAAACTATGCAACGAAAGTTCTCGTGCACATGGCACATCGGGTTGCTAAACGGGCCTAGCGCAACTCGACAATTCCTCTTCTTTCCAACCATGGTATAGTTTTGGTTCAACATATCATACAGGCTTCCGTATATATGTTCCAGGTCTCGTAGCACTAGTGTCACACCTCGTTCCATACAAAGTATGATTTCACTAAGTGTTGCATAGCTGTATTCTTCGGACATGTCGTTCTCGAATCTACTTCCAAATATGATGACGTGCTCTCTTCCTTCTAACGTCGTTTCCATAATGTTGAGGGCAGAGTCTCCACTTGTGATTAGCATCAAATGACGTGCATGTCTGTCATCCATATTCATGTGTATTAGGTCTACCGTTCCCGGTCGGAAATCGGGTTGCTGACACAGTCCTATCTTTTCCATGAACAAATTCATGATACGGCACATATCCAACTTGAGCCCACCGAAATTGCGGAGAATGCTCGCCTCGATTATTGGACCTGGATCCACGTGCAATTGTCCGGCCGACCTCATAGCTACATATTTGACGAGGGAATAATAATCACGAAGTCCGTGGAAGTTTTTATGTGTCTGCTTCACTTGATAGTCACTGTATGCTTCCGCAAGGCTACGGAGTTTACTGTCATTGACTACGTGGTGTACATAAGTTTGGCCTTTCTTCCGACCGCTATCGTCACGAATAGACTGGGCAGTTTCTGCTAAATCTTCTATTGTAGGCTCGGGACGGGAAAGATGTATTGCACGATTCATCTTAGCTGCATCCAATGCCCAGTTTGAAATGCCTACAACTGCTACTGACGGGAAGCCACCAACAGTTGGCTCTAATTGACTGTGAAGAACCTTTAGGGGATTGAATCTGGAATTTTCAGCTAGACCAATTTCGTCCAGTAGAACGACTGGCATCACGTCCGGGTTGTGCTTTTGGTAGTTTTGGGCTTTGACAAATACTTTGATAATACCCTCAGACGTTGATGATTCTGAGCCTTGGTGGGATACCACATATACTGGAGGCAGCGATTTGAAGAAGGTGTCCTTCGAGTCATGACCGCGGAGATTGCTTTTGATGAGTTGCATGGATAACGATTTGCTACATCCAGGTTTGCCAACTACAAATACAGGAATTCTGTTGAGGATGGAGATGAGCATAACAAACACGTTCTCACGCAGTGCTTCATTTTTCGCAATTCCCTCTGGAAGTTGCATTCGTTCGAGTATATTAAGCTGCTCTTTGCGTATCATCTTTTCAATGTCTTTTTCTATTATGACCCGTCCGTGTTTTGCCTTAGCCAAAATGTTCGCAATGTTCTGGCGATAATCCTGTCGATCAGAAGCCTTTGTTAACCTAGAATGGTAGCAGTGGGCGAGAGCAAGTATCATACTTCGTATCTCTCCTCCGTTGATGTATAGTGTATCCCCGAGTGTATCACCTTCAATGTGTACGACCGTTTTCTTCTTTAGCATTACGGAATCAAACCAGCTGGCGAGGTGTTGACATCTGTTTACATCTCTCAAACTGACACAGTATGAAGTTTGTTCCACTTTCCTCATGAAGTTTTGAGACATGATAATCAGGTCAACAAAGGTCCTGTCCTTTGTTTCGAGCATTCGATTTATGTAGGCTTCTTCGTCCTTTTTATCAAGAGAACCGTAGTCCCACACATAATCCATAATGGTTTCCGGAAGAGGATGTACGCGGTAGACGAGCTTCGACATTTCATCATGTCGATGTTTCACTTCGAGGCCCGAGGATACAACGTCGACTTCTCTGAGGCAACATGGATTACAGGCTGCTATGAAAACCAGATTACTTGGTAGTGGAAGGCCTTTCAGGGAATGATGACAAATCACTTCATTCAGAAGTCCGAGATGGTCACATGTATTGATTTCATCAAGAAAACCCCAAACCTCTTGTTTGAGATTCTTATCAGCTAGGTCACGTAAGCTTGAGACGAAGTTGAAGATATCCTCTTTGGTGATGCCGGCGTGAAGGTTCAGGATTTCGAATGGAACTTCACAAACTCTAGCCAAGTACGTAATGAGAGTTGTCTTTCCGCATCCAGTTTCGCCCATGATAATGACAGGAATGCGTGCCTTGACACGCATGTGAATGAGTACCATTTTCAATAGATTGTCTGGAGTTAGCGCGTAGTTGGTCTTTAAGTTTTTAAGTTTGTCCTTTTCGAATGGGGTTCGTGAGCTCCTACAGACCTTCTCAAGGATGTTGTGAAGTTGATCCTGGGACATATCGTTATAGTCCTGTAGCTTTCTATTCATCTGCGTTTCAAATAACTTGCTCACATTTGCTGGTACTTCGTGAAGAAGACGGTAAAGTGTTGAAACTGTTTGTGAATCTTGGCGATGAAAAACTACCAGTAGGTGATTGCTATCAGCCCAGTTGACTATTCCCTGCATCCTCGCTACCATTTGAGATGCAGACACATCATGTTCTGAACGGTAATCAACCAAAGCAGCAGCAGCACCATCACTATAAATAGCGTCTGCAGGCGAGATATCATTCATCCAGTTAGCCGTAAAATCTCGTGAAACCTCCAGAAGAGCTTCAAAAAGCTTGCTTCGAACATCATTGCCGCCACTGCCCAACATGTCTTTCAAGCTTGATGTTGTGAAATATAAAGACGCAGACATCCGGTGCAACTCTTGGGCAAGTATGGACAGAAATGTGTGGACGATTGTATATGACATTTCGTTTTGCGACGACCCAAATGACATCCCGAGAAGAGAACGGCATTCTGACGATGTTAATGGCTGAACACACCTTTTCCCCGCCGCCAATATAATGTCAGATTGATCTAGGACTCCAGCTTTCATTGCTTTCATATACTGGCAGACGACCTGAACTGAGCTGTGTATGTCTTGACTGACAATGTAATCTGCAAATCCTTTCCACTCTAAATGTGTTCTTGTGAATGAGCTGCATATAGAAAGCGAATTGCGAAGCTTGTCGTGGTGTGTATTAGCTACTTCTACGAAAATGTTTTTTGTTGGTAGCAAACACATATTTCTTCCAGACACCGACATTCCAAGTACGATTATTTCAAACATAAATGTGTCAAATAGTCTCGGATCTGAAACTGGTGCCAAATCCATCAATAATACCTCATGGTTAGCTGCTTTGTGCTCTTTCAAATTCTCCACTAAATCTTCCTTGGTAATGGGTCCACTGACTGGCACAATGCGTATACCAAGATCTAGATCGCCTGCTTTGTTTCTAATGTACTCAGTCTTTCCAAGACCAGGTTGCGATGAAGTCACCACCTCTACCTCTGGCCATCCAGCACGCAAGCATGAAATCATTTCGGCATCACTCAATCCTTGCATACAGTGGGTATACTTTGGGGAAAATGTGTCAATAATGTGGTGGTTACTCCCTCCACGACATACGATGGCTAGAAGAAAATCAGCCTTGTCACCCTGCATTCGTTGTATTTCGTTAACTAGTTGAAACTGCGTTTCAGTTGGAAGAAGCTCTACATTTGCCAATGTGAAAAGCGTGTCAGATGTGTAGTATTTACTAGCCCCAATACATCGCTGTAACAATAGATCTATCTCTTCCCATGATGTATACTGATGACAGAAAACAATCTGGCTTGGTTCCGGTAACGCGCCGGTTGTATTGCTATGGAGGCGTAGCAAAACCGGTATTGATTTTCTACTCTCTTCCTCTAACTCGGCAACAAAAACATCTCCTTTCAGAACCACCGAGTCCAAAGTTGCTTTAACGGATTGGGTTTGTCCTGGTATGGGTCGACGGATATGTGGCCGTTCGTGAAATATATTCTCTAGTGCAATTCCAAGGTGAAAAAGTCGTGCCTTCAGGTCCTTCGTATCTGCCGGAATTTCGTATGCCTTCCTAAAACGGTCATCGACTTCAACCTGGGAGTGAACAAACTTGAACAACAGCGTAAGATCTTGTGAGAGATTGATGCTCTGATTAAAGAATTGATCAAGTAACCAAAGTTGTTTAGAATGAAAGAAGTTTAGAAAGTAGTATCTTCCTCGGGCTTCCTTCAGTGTCGCTTGCCATAGGTCATATTTGCGATTAAGCTCCACCTTCAGATCTGCAAGGTCTTCAAGAGTATGGGCCTTTTCATCAAAGTTCCTGAAACTGAAGTGTCCCGATTCTCTCAACCATACACACAGATTGATTATATCATTAACTGTGTTTATGCTGCTAATGAATTTGTCGAAGTCGGGTACAAGCTGACCTGTATGGTCTATAGAATCGTCTGCTGATTGCGAATCAATGACGTGCTTCTTTGTATTAACAATGAGCAAAGCCCTACTGCGAAGATCATTTAGTTCATTCAGACCATAAGCGACCTCTGATGTAGTTTGTGATTGTCCTCGCTTATATTTAAGTACCACGTGACAACCATCAGATTTATCATCCAGACTAAAGTGATAAATACCTTGTTCAATGGCGTTGTGAATGATCTCTTTTGTCATCTCACCGCGATTGGCAACATTGTTGTAGAGATCACGTAGACTGTGAACGTTGTTTACACACGAGTCGATTTTAGCCGGTAACCCCTTCACTTCGTTGGCCAACTCACGATTGCACTTAATCGCATCAATTAGATTTTGTGCCTGATGAGGTGTCTGTACTCTTAACAATGCTTCCATATACCGTTTTACATCTATCAAATCTGATACAGTTGATTCGTTAACGTGTTGTTCTGAACGTTCTTCTACGGCGTCAATGAGGTTCCTCAAATCTTCATCAACAAGAGGACGAAGGAAATGTACGAGCTCTTTGGAACTTGCGAGCTGTTCTACTATATCCCAATCTTCCTCTGTGAAGTCCTTGTCAATTACTGACACGGTTCGCAAAGCATCGTGTAGCTCTTGCAGAGTCAAATTGGATTCTTTTTGAAGATCCCGCAATTGCTTGATGGCACTCTGTATGCTATCCTCTTCGTCGGATACTTCAAACGTTGTTAGCATGCGTCCTAGAAGATGAGACCTTTGTGATAGATCAGGCAATACCACCAAATCTTCCAGTGCTTTTACCATTTTTTTTGGTACTGATTTGCTAAAGATTGCCCTAATTTGATTGATTTCAGACCGAAGCATTTCAACGGTACCTATTCCGTCCATCATATTTTCCACCACGTGTACTGGCACATCTAAATTGTTACATAGTAGAATGCTGGAATGTTGTCTAAATGTCGGTTCACATATGTCGACTATCAAGTTAGCAAGGGCTTCTGTGTTGATGGATTGCTGATTCAAGACGTCTTTCAAGGCTTGGTGTCCCGATGTTAGGACTAATGACTTAGTTGGATCCTTCTCCAAATCGGTTTCTTCTGTTTGTGGACCATCTTCTGTGTCACTGCTCTTGTTTTCTACGTCTGGTGATTCATCTGTACCTGACACGTCAATTACATTAGTACAAGTTCCTTCCACAACAGAACGACAAATGTTGAGGAATACTATCGATTCAGAGTGATCACATATTCTCGACGCAGAAGAAATCAGTTGAAATAAAGAACCCCACCAGGAGTCTTCTGCACTATCTTTCAAGGTAACAAAGCCTTGAGTGTCGGACTGCTGTAAATCAATGAGTTGTTTCGCAAGATTCTTTCCATCTTTTACCTTGATGGTGTTGGCAAGGTGTTCAACACAACTGAAGAAACGAGTAAGATCGTCCAGCTTCTTTTTAAGAGACATTTCTAGTTCGAAGACGTGGTTGATATTTTCATGCAGTGGACCCATATTCGCATCAGAAGATACAGCTTCAAGTAACTCCAAATATGTTTGATTGTGTTTACGAAGTGATTTCCTCACGAAACCAACAGAGACTTGACTATCGAGCATCAAAGAAAACAAGACTGTTAGCGATTCTGCGATAGTTTTGCACTTTGAATGTTGACGAAGTGCCTGGCTGTGCTTCCCAGTTGCATTGAATATCATAACCCAAAACTCACAGTCCTGAACTAGTTTCGTCATCCCTCTTTCGAACTTCTGATTTTGTCTTCCACTTGTCGAACTATGTTCTACAGCTATTGGTTGATCTTGAATTTCGATCATCGTGAGTATTACATCGCGGATCGGTTCTGATGCAATGCATAAAGTACCATCACTACCTCGGAGGTGCATAGTATGCTTTTTATGTTCACGGACATTCTCCTTGTCTTCATGAAGTCTTCGTTGAATATGCTCGGCCATCAGGTGTACTTCAGCCTGCTTCAATTCAAGGCCTTGATCATGTTGATGAGGAGCCAACGAACACAAAAGAGAGTCAATTGAAACCCCTCGTAGTGTCTTGTAAACCGTGCTGTCTATACCTTTCTGTAGACCATCAATACTGTCCAAGTGATCACATTCTCTTATGGTAGCCAGCATCTTATAGATAGTTCCGATCGGTTTCTTGCTATTTCTGCTTTTGCACGAGGGAGCTAACGAATGAATACCACTCTCAAATAGCTCTCGTATCATGGTCGGTTTGACGTTTATCACTATCTCTGGATCTCTTATAAAACGCAAGAAGTGTTCGTGTACATTTGGGTAGTATTCTTGCGAGAGCATATTTTGAATAAGTTCTTTGAAGTTTGTTGATGCTGACCATAGGTCTTTGGACGTAATCGACTTTTCGATGATTTCCTTGTCATTGGTAAGCCAAGTTCTTTTACTAAGGTAAACCACCACATAGGTCCTTGCAATATCAGCCATTTCTACCAAGCCAGAGGAACTCATATCTTGCCAAATCTCGTACAACCGCTGAAACTTACTCGTCCACTGGGTCTTGATGAGCTCGTTAAGTCGGATAGTAGCATGGGAGTGTAGTGCATCTCTTTCCTTAGCACCTATTTCTGTACGGCACAGCAGAAGAATATTTTTCAAAACTCTAGTGTCTCGTACTTCATCCAAACAGCAAATGACAAGCTTTTGAACTAATTCCTGATTCTCCTTTGTGCACCCTAAAACTCGTTTTAATATCTTCTCGTCGTCTTTCCATGAATATGCCGACCACTGTAGTGGGGTTGTCTTTTTCATCTTTACCAGACTGTCTGCATTGAGTAATCGGTGGAAATATATCCACGTGTAAAGCCAGGATTTCTTCAAGCCCTTCACTAGCCACGTGCACATCGCTGTCAAATCCTTGGAAACAGACGTTGGAAACTCAGCAGACGTAGCCATTTGCAAAGTAGGGATTATAAATTGTTTCACATAGTAGTCATCAATGCTTCTGTTGCTGATGTCCCCGTTTGCTTGAATCAGTTTTCCAAGTAGGACAGCAAGGAATTTCACTTGTGGAGATGTGGGCTGAAGTCCCATTCGAGATTGTATCCATTCTACAACAGATTGCGTGTGGAATTTCCATGTTAATGGACCAGGAAAACCAACTTCCTCCGTTAGCATTATAGCTTCTTTCAATGTGTCAACCCTGACCAATGGAAGCTGCAAGTCAACATAGACAACTGATCCTTGTGAAAGAATATCATTGTTGTATGTTTTCCCCGGCTCGATGAAAATATCACATGTAGTTCTGGGGGGAACGAGCTTTCTCATTGTATGATCATAAATATCGTATGGTTCACTAGCCACACCACTCCAACTTCTCGGAGGCGCAATGGTTGCAATGTATTGGTATGAGTAATCGTTTTCCGTTGGGAGGCTAATTTGGGTCTTTGCCATGATCCAGTGTTCCTTATCGAAAGCGTTAGGATAAACACGACGGAAACTCATAGGTACCTCTTTTCTACTTTGTTCACCCTCAATGTTTGTATACAGTACCATCCTGACGTGAGACACATCTTTGACACGGAGAAGTACTTTGAAGACAACATTACCCTGTGGAGATACAATACATAAAGTACACCTGCATATATACAATGATATATCATGGCAATTCATCATACATTTTGACCACAACGGTGTAGTTATAACAGAATGGGAACATTCGATACATACGAGCGTACAAGTAAATTTTAAGCAAAACAGGAGGTTTCATTTTCAGAGTTATCATGGTTATTGAAATTGTGTTAGGTTTGTTATCAAAATGATTAAGGAAATGTATACCGTAATTGGACATACGTGGTTGGAGAAATTGTTGGTGTTAGAGGGAAATGTGTGTGTTTGGAGGGAAATTTGATGTTGATTTCAAGATGCTCCTTCTTGGTAATATTATAAGAGGGAAATATTTGATTTTTTGGGTGGGGATTGGTTTTCCATGCATGATGTATGCTTCAGAAGCTCAATTGGTAATTGGAAGGACACTTTGGGAATTCCTGGATGCTTTCTTATTATGCATGTTATTGGGGAACCAGGATCCTCTTTCCAGGTGACATATTTGTGTTTGGATAGATTTTAGTTTTATGCTTAGTTGGATTCGATAAATTTTCCATCCTGAAATTATGGAACATTCTTCAAGGAAAACTTTGGTTGATGGAAGATATGTTGGTGGTATTTTTTGAGATTCTTAATTTATTTTCAATTACCTTGTCATATTGAAACGTTGACTGCTCCTCAGTGCTATTACCAGTGGCTCCAGCAATATCGTCTGTGTCTTCTGAGTTATTTGCATTTTGTCCTTCAGGTATATCAGATGGTGGTACTTTGACATCTATCAATTTGTTTGTCTCATGCACCTTTGCCTGGAACGAAATAATACGAATAGTTTGTCACTGGATTATTAAGATGTTTAATAATAATAAATTTATAGTTTGCCCTATATCCGATGTTCCATTACAGAGCTTTCATGCAAGATGTGGGGGCAAAATTAAACTTGGTCCGATGTCAACAAATAATACATCGAAAGGCGACGAAAAGAAAAAAACCTGTTCTATGGGCAAACGGACCTCAACAGATCAGTCGGTCGGTCGGTCGGGTGGTTGTTCGTGTTCGTTTAAAAACCTTTTCCTCTTTACCATAATAGCGAAAATCAAACACACCTGTAAAAATCTTGCCGTATTTTGACAAGCCATTTTTTTTTTGGGGGGGGCGGTCGGTATTCATTTGAAATTTTGTACTGGATCCGAATATCGACACCTTCCAAGCCGCAATCGCGGTCTCGGCAGTATAAAATCAATTTTTGTACCAAAACCACGATTTTTACCAGAAACACCCAATATGGTATTATCATCATAAATATGCCAATATACAAGCTACCAACACTATTTTGATACCATATTAAAGGTTACATATGGTCTACTTGAAAAAGAACTAAAACAACTAAATTGGTTGTTAAAGGGATTTAAACAACTTGATTTCGCATATTTATTCATAAACATTGAAATTATTGGTGTTTTTTTTGTTATAATAGATGAACATTTGACTTTTTGACCTCAAAGGGGTCAAAAAGTAGAGAAATTCATTTTTTTCTCGGAATTTTGTACTAAATACAAATATTAATGTTTAGAATCCAATATCGTATTTTCATCATAAACAAGCTGATGTACAAGCTATAAACACTATTTTGATGTTGTATAATGGTTTTCCTAAAAGGATGAAAACAATTAAATTGGTTGAACTTAATTTTGTATAATATTTCAAAATTATTGATATTATTGGGGTTTTTTTTGTTATAATAGATCATCATTTGACCTTTTGACCTCAAAGTGGTCAACAAGGTGAGAAACTCATTTTTTTCTCGGAATTTTGTACTAAATACAAATATTAATGTTTAGAATCCAATATCGTATTTTCATCATAAACAAGCTGATGTACAAGCTATAAACACTATTTTGATGTTGTATAATGGTTTTCCTAAAAGGAACGAAAACAATTAAATTGGTTGAACTTAATTTTGTATAATATTTCAAAATTATTGATATTATTGGTGTTTTTTTGTTATAATAGATCATCATTTGACCTTTTGACCTCAAAGTGGTCAACAAGGTGGGAAACTCATTTTTTTAATTTTGTGCTAACTACGAATATTAATGTTTTAGAATCCAGGATTATATTATTAGTTGCAAAAGTGGATTGTTGTACAAAAATACCACTTTTTAACCGGAAATAGCCCAATATCGGGTCTTCGTCATAAATATGGTAAAGTACAAACTATAGACACCATGCTGGTACCAAATCACAGGTAACATATTCTCCTACTTGAAAATGAACAAACAAAAAACCAACTAAATTGATTGTTTAAACAACTAAATGTTGCGTTATGCTTAATAAAAATAGAAATGTTTTTTGTTGTTGTTAAAATAATCGATATTTGATCCTTTTACCTCGGAGGGGTCAAAAAGTTACGGAAGTCTAGATTTTATTTGACATTTCGCGCTGAATCTGAATATTACAATTTTAGAAGCCGTTATCATGATCTTAGTTGTCTAAATTGATTTTGTTTAAAAAAGCCGGCGTTTTGAATGAACTACCTGAACTACCCCACTTCTGTCATAAATATTAGTCTAGTGGGTAGTTGCCCGCAGAAAAGTTTGAGGGGAGACAACACACCGATCTGGTATTGGTAGCAATTTGGCTGCCTGCCACAGCTCTTTTATCATTTATATATATCAAACAGTAGCATATTTAAATTCGCACGCGCATCGGCCACGGCCACCTTTACAACGATTTGACAAGATTATTTATATAATAATGAGTTACAAAATTGGCTCTGAGCCTTGTGCGTGACGCGTGAAATAACAATAAAAGATTCACAATTTTGATGACAATAACACTAACAATGATTGGTTGTCCCGATTGCAATGCCAACCTAGTATAAAGTAAGGATGGACTCCCATTGACTCCCGTATATAAAATGGCAGATAGTTTTCCCAATGTCACTAATAGATCTGAGTGCACTCAACCAGGCCCCACGTCAATATAGAACTGAGGGCACTCAACCAGGCCCCACGTCAATAATACAACCGAGGGCACTCAACCAGGCTCCACGTCAATATAGAACCGAGGGCACTCAACCAGGCCCCACGTCAATAATAGAACTGAAAGCACTCAACCAGGCCCCACGTCAATAATAGAACTGAGGGCACCTACATGTCTACGCCTAAAGTTGTAGGGAGGTGGGTGGGTTTTACAACCGGACCTCCGTTGTGGACGGCATCCAAAAAGCGAATGAGGCTGATACGATGATCATATCGAGATCAGCCGAAACACATCGCGGGAAAATTCCGGAAGTGGAAGCCCAAAAAACCCGCAAAAAATTGTGAGCGCGGTCCTCATTTAGTTCCTTGATTTCGTTCCTTATAGTATTGAAAACTAAGTTATAAGTATGAATATCTTTCATCTATTCAATACATATTGTCTGCGCACTTCAATGGGAATAAATCACACACAGATAATGGCAACAAAGCATATTGACAAAATTAATTATATGTCAGTTCAATAGAATAGTAGTTAGTATATATAATTGAAGTTAGATCCTTTATTGAGTTCCATATTGTTACCAGCCCTTAATATTTTGTTTATTGATTATTGTTGTTATTATTTTCACATTGAAAATATTAAAATTATGTGTATGTAAAATGTTAAGATGAAACTTTGCCTTGTACGAATCATGCACGGACTTGTCAGTTCTCAGAAACTGAGTTGCCATAGCAACCAGATTTCCTGGACTTATCTACAGGAAGTTAATCAGGTCAGGTGTGTGATCTGATTGGACCATTGTTGTAATAAAACATGTTAGAAATCGTTGAACATTAGCAGCTTACACACAGAAAACACTATGTAAAAATTATGTAAATATAGAACTCCATAATTATTATGTAAGAGTTTACATAAAACATGTAATATATACCCAAGCTTGTGTAAATTCCTATGCAAAAGCTTGACACAACTGTTTACATAGTATTATGGAGTTCTATTTTTACACAGATTGTGTAGTTTTTACATAATTTGTGTAATTTTTTTACATAGTGTTTTCTGTGTGCAGAAATCGTAGTTCTGAGAAAGTGCACAAGGCATCATTGTCTTCAAGGATGTGGGTTTTCTTCAACAAGTTGGAACGACTGTGTGGATACGAAAATCTGTCCAGCTTCGCTCAGCTGCAGCATCATGGGATTGTTTCAGCTAGCAAAGAACAAGATCCAATGCAAACAGGTAATCAGTGCCATTTGATATATGATTTCACCGAGTGAAGATCTCTGAGAGAGAGGAGAACATTTGCAACATTTAAGATAAAAATCTAATGTTGTTCTTCGGATTCTGAAAAGTATACAGAATCGTCACAGATTGAGCAGATGTGCTACCTTTGCTGAAATAAAGGGTAACATTGGAATACCAGCAGGATTTTCTTCCTCCAGTGGTTTCTCTAGAAAGATATATAAATCTAGAGATTTCTGTTAATTCACGGAGCTCCTAGCATGGACATTTGCTGCTACAATTATATCATCTCTCCAAGTCTTTACCATAGTGTTGACTTACTATGTAATCGGCCGGTCTCAAGAAAGGATTATCGGACAAAAGGAACTTAAGCGGATTGGATTGTTTATGTCGGAAAGCAGGAATCGCTATCAGTTGTGTCGCCACATTTACTCGACGGATTAAGTGTGCACACCCAATGGAACAATAAATCAAAGAGCTCGTTGTGATTATTTATTTATGTATCTAGTGGAATTTAATCCAGATGTAACGTGGTAAGAGATGTCATAATCTATGTTTCATTGTAAGTGTTATTCGTCATTGAGAATCATATGTTTCACATATTAAAAGAAATTGGTTTAAATGTATTGGTCAAGTCAATCTTATTCCAGGTAGTCAAATCAAGCTTTGTTTTATTGAACTTATGGTAGGTTATTTCTGACCTAGGGTATCTACCCGTAACAGAAATTGGGGGCTCGTGTCCGGGAAATGAAAATTGATTTGGACTATTTTGGTATTTGAAATTCTTTATCATCATGGCCTTTAATATGGAAAAAAATTTAGAAAGCCCTTCATGGGAAGATTTTGATAAGCTGAGAAAATCAGACTTGTTAAAGCTATCTGAGCATTTTGAAGCTGGCGCTAAATCAGCCATGCGTAAACAACAAGTCAAAAATATTATGATACAAATATTTGTTGATGAAAATATTTTTAAAGAGTCTACACTAGACTACATGATTGAAGTAAAAGCAGAAACAGACATGCTTGAAATGAAAAAGTTAGAGTTAGAAATGTTAGAAATGCAAGTAAAAGGTCAAATGGAAAGAGACCGAATACAAATGGAAAAAGACAGACTTGATCAAGAGGTAAAACTAGCACAAATGGAACAAGAACGTGAAGAACGTGCCAGCGCCATTGAGCTCAAGAAACTTAACTTCAAAGGGGAGGTAACAAACATGGTTCTGGTTTTGATGCAACAAAGTATGTCAGATTTGTGCCAAAATTCAGTGAGAGTGAGGTAGACAAATACTTCCTACACTTTGAGAAAATTGCTACAAAGCTTAAAGTGGCCAAAATATGTTTGGACATTATTACTTCAGAGTTCGCTGACTGGCAAAGCCAGAGAAATTTTCACATCTATTCCTATTGCTGATAGTAATAATTATGACAAGTTGAAAGAAGCTGTCTTGAAGACGTACGAACTCGTACCAGAAGCCTACAGACAGAAATTTAGAAATTTAAAGCAAGTACAAGACCAGACCCATGTTGAGTTTGCCCGTTCAAAGGAATCATTGCTGGACAGGTGGTTAACAGCAAAAGATGTGAACGAGGATTTCAGTAGGCTCAGACAAGTAATTTTTGTAGAGGAATTCAAGCAATGTGTTCATTCTGATATAAAGACACACTTAGATGAGTCTAAGGTAGAAACTCTCCAACATGCAGCAACAATTGCTGATGATTCTGCAATTACGCATAAACTTAGTTCTAACACAGCTAAGCCAAATTTCCACAAGAAACCGTGGCAGAATAAGTCATCCCATTCATCCCATTCAGGGTGAAGAGAAACCAAAATCAGATACTAGTAGTACAACGGGTACCAAAACTAGGGAGAATTCTGAAAGTAGTTCAGGGAGGTCCTCTAAGTCTGACCAGTCAAGGCCCACTTGCACTCATTGCAAGAGAAAGGGGCACCTTGTTTCACAGTGTTGGTAAACCAAATGCTTGTGTAGTACCAAAAAGGCCTATTATAAACTACGGCCCAAACCAATATGACAAAACAAGTGGGAGAAGTGAGTGATGAATTCAAACCTTTTGTCATATCAGGACATGTCTCACTCACTGAGGATGAAACCAACCCACAACCCATTAAAATTATGCGTGACACAGGTTGTGCTCAAACTTTAATTCTAGAAGATGCACTACCCTTTTCAGACAAATCATCTACCAAGACTGATGTTCTGATTAAAGGGTTGGGATGGAGTTTTCAAAGGTGCCTCTCCATCAAATTAACTTAAAGTCAGACCTAGTTTCTGGAACAGTCATTGTAGGGGTTAGGCCCAGATTGCCAATCTCCGGTGTGTCCATGCTACTAGGGAATGATATAGCGGGAGGTAAAGTAATACCAGACCCAATTGTATCTATAGAACCATGTGCAAAAGATGACAGTGAAGAGGAAAAGATTCTCTTTCCTGCCTGTGCCATTACTCGAGCTATGAGTAAACTAATTTTACAAGATGAGACTAACAATGTAGTTGAAACTACAAACAATGACACCTTTTCAGGTTTACATGATACATTTTTCTCTAGACTTGATAGTTCAGATGAAGATAGAGATTGTAATTCTGACCCGATCACGAAAAACAAGTTGATCGAGGAACAAAGAAAAGATCCAAAACTCACTGAATTTATTCAGCAGTCATTGCCAGCACAGGCAAAAAGTACCTGTCTGTTTTTATGAGGAAAATGACATTCTGATGAGAAAATATAGGCCTCCAGATGTTTCGGCTGAAGATGACTGGAAAGTTGTGCATCAAATAGTTGTACCTCAGGTATATCAGAAAGAGGTTATAAGTATTGCACATGATAACCCTATGGCTGGACACTTGGGGATTAACAAAACCTATGATAGAATTTTGAGTCATTTTTGGTGGCCCACACTCAGGAAAAATGTAACTGAGTATTGTAAATCATGCCACACATGTCAAGTAGTAGGTAAGCCTAACCAGACAATTCCAAAAGCTCCGCTGAAACCTATTCCAGCATTTGGTGAACCATTCAGTAGAATTATTATTGATTGTGTAGGCCCACTACCAAAGACAAAATCAGGAAATCTGTATTTGTTGACTATAATGTGTGCATCAACACGTTTTCCTGAAGCAATACCATTGAGAAATATTAAAGCCAAGACTATAGTAAAAGCACTAATTAAGTTCTTTACTCATTTTGGACTACCTAAGTCAATTCAATCAGACCAAGGATCTAATTTCATGTCAGGATTATTCCAACAAGTTATGCATGAGTTAGGCATTTCTCAGTTCAAATCCAGTGCTTATCATCCAGAGTCACAGGGGGCCCTGGAACGTTTTCATGCCACTCTCAAGAATATGATGAAAACATATTGTACTGAGTATCCTAAGGATTGGGATGAGGGAGTACATCTCTTATTATTTGCTGCGAGAGAATCAGTACAAGAATCCCTAGGATTTAGTCCATTTGAATTAGTGTTTGGACACCATGTCCGAGGTCCATTACAACTACTCAAAGAAAAGTGGTTACAAACTGACAGTGAGTTAAACCCCCGGGAGGGGTACTCGACTAAGACGGTATACGGGGGTGTGCCGCTCTAATGGGTAGGTTTTTGGGCACAAAATCCCTAAACATGGGGTATAATTTTGTGCTTGAAATCCCTAATAATGAGGTCACTTTTTACAAATGGGTCTATTTTCGCGAAATTTTTATCTATTTTCGCGAAAATTTGCCAAAATTAGGTCTATTTTCGCGAAAATTTGGTCTAAAATGAAGCAAAACCCCTAAACATGGGTACCGATTTTTCCAAAATCACCCCTAAAAATGGGTATGGGTTTTGAATCTCCAGCGGCACACCCCCGACCAAACCAAATCCGAGTACCCCCCCCCCCCCCGGGTTAAACCTCTTGGATTATGTATCTCAATTTAAATCAAGGCTAACAAGAGCAGGTGAAATTGCGAGAGAAAATTTGAAAAGCAGTCAGGCCAAAATGAAACAGTGGTACGATAAGAATGCAAGGAACCGAGTGTTTGAAAAAGGAGACACGGTTTTGGTTTTATTCCCACTTCAAGGAAATCCATTGCAAGCGAGATACAGTGGTCCATATGAGGTTGATTCCACAAAGTCAGTGATTTGAACTATGTTGTCAAAACGCCAGGTAGGCGTAAACAAAAACAATTGTTATACATTAACATGTTGAAAAAATATGTTGATAGAGGTGAAACCAGCACTTCCAAAACAGTTGCCATGTCGGTTTCAGACCACGGTGGTGATGATGTTATGAAAGAGGAAGTTACTGATAATTCAGAAAACCACAAAACAGGTGAAAACATGCCTACAGGTTGTCAACCTAAACTGACAAATTCTGAAGTACTAGCCAATTTGGATTCCAAATTAGGTCACCTAAACAAGACTCAACAAGTTGAACTTACCAACTTGATTCACAATTATGACAATTTGTTTTCAGATGTTCCAACCAAAACAAATGTGGTTTATCATGACATTGATGTGGATGGGGCAACACCTATCAAACAACATCCGTATAGGTTGAATCCTGAAAAAGCAAAAATCTTGAAACAAGAGGTTGAATATATGCTAAAGAATAATATTATTGAACCAAGTCACAGCAATTGGTCATCACCATGTGTAATGGTACCCAAACCTGATGGGTCATATAGGGTGTGTCAAGATTTTAGAGCTACAAATCGAGTATCTAAAACAGATTCGTATCCAATACCTAGAATTGATGATTGTATTGACAAGATTGGACATACCAAAATTTGTTAGCAAATTTGATTTGTTAAAGGGCTACTGGGGAGTTCCACTTACAGAAAGGGCTAAAGAAATATCAGCTTTTGTAACCCCAGATGGATTGTATCAATACAAGGTGATGCCTTTTGGCTTGAAGAATGCTCCTGCAACATTCCAAAGAATGGTTAACAGACTAATTGAGAATGTTGATGGTTGTGAAGGGTACATAGATGATTTGGTATTGTATAGTGAAACATGGGAAGACCATATGAAACAAATGAACCAATTGTTTGAACAACTGTCCAAAACAAATCTAACTGTCAATTTGGCAAAAAGTGATTTTTGTTGTGCCACAGTCACATACTTAGGTCACATTGTTGGACAAGGACAAGTTAAACCAATACAGGCCAAAGTAGAAGCCATTGACAAATTTCCATCACCTACCAACAGGAAAGAGCTGATGAGATTCCTAGGTATGGCAGGGTATTATAGAAAATATTGCCCTAATTTTTCTGTAATTGCGCACCCAATGACTAGTCTGCTTAAGAAAAACACAAAAATGTCTGTGGTCGCAAGAATGCCAAGAAGCATTTGAGAAAATTAAAGCCATACTCACGAGCTCGCCAGTTCTGACCGCACCTAATTTTCAGGCTCAATTTAAATTGATGGTAGATGCAAGTGATGTGGGATGTGGTGCCGTACTCACACAAGAGGGTAAAGACAATGTTGAGCATACAATTTGCTTCTTTTCAAGGAAGTTCGATAAACATCAGAAAAACTACTCAACAATTGAGAAGGAGTGTCTAGCTTTGCTGCTAGCCTTACAGCATTTTGATGTGTACCTTAGTTCACCCAAATTACCTGTGCTTGTGTATACAGACCACAATCCACTTACATTTCTCAATAAAATGAGATGTAAAAATCAGAGATTGCTAAGATGGAGTTTAACTATGCAAGAGTACAACTTAGACATTAACCATATCAAAGGCAAGGACAATATAATTGCCGATGCTCTTTCAAGAGTCAGCTAAATGCGAACTCTCATATGCTACATATAGAGAAGCTAAAATGTACCAATGTTGAAGAAAGATCTCATTGTACTCTAACTTTCTTCTTTTTAAGGGGGGGGGGGGGGGGGGGGGAGGTGTTACCAGCCCTTAATATTTTGTTTATTGATTATTGTTGTTATTATTTTCACATTGAAAATATTAAAATTATGTGTATGTAAAATGTTAAGATGAAACTTTGCCTTGTACGAATCATGCACAGACTTGTCAGTTCTCAGAAACTGAGTTGCCATAGCAACCAGATTGCCTGGACTTATCTACAGGAAGTTAATCAGGTCAGGTGTGTGATCTGAATGGACCATTGTTGTAATAAAACATGTTAGAAATCGTTGAACATTAGCAGCATAGAAATCGTAGTTTCTATTTCTGAGAAAGTGCACAAGGCATCATTGTCTTCAAGGATGTGGGTTTTCTTCAACAAGTTGGGACGACTGAGTGGATACGAAAACCTGTCCAGCTTCGCTCAGCTGCATCATGGGATTGTTTCAGCTAGCAAAGAACAAGATCCAATGCAAACAGGTAATCAGTGCCATTTGATATAAACTGCTCACAAAAAGTATCGAAACACTTAGAAATGATCCAATATATAGCGGCTCGAAAGGGTATGCATTAATCGAAGCAAATAACCAAGTGTATAATATTGTTCTGCGTATTTTGACACCTCGATCGCATGCCTCGTAGCTCCTTGGGTTATCGTGACGTTACGAATACCCGGCTTTCCCGGGTAAATGTTGTTTGATTTGCTAGGTAATCCTTCAATAGGCTTTGTTGTATACCACAATACTCGGGACAATACTTTGCCCAAACAAACCCGATGGGCATTTGGGTATTTCTGAAGATCCACAAAGAAACCCAAGGACACATGCTATAAGCAGGCATCATACTACTAGCATATATACCCTATGCATTTAGCTAGCGTGCAGTGATGTGTGCATGTCAACAATGGTCAATGTAAAATGAATTTGAATTGCTAGTTCCACTGGATTTTAATAAACTATGGTATTTATATATTTAATGCCCAAAAAAATAGAAGTCATTTCCAATTCGCGAAATAAAGTATCCGCGAAATGTTAAGTCTTTTTTTTTCAATGAAAAATTATCAGTTTCGCGGGTATTTAACTTTACGAATCCACTATTAACGTTGTCAGCGCAGCGGGTAGCCCAACTTCGGGGGTGGGGGGGGGGGGGGCACATACATTGACTCACATAGCGTCAAGGGAAGGCACATTTGATAGGGGTGCAAATGTATAATATATATAACACATAACTTATGAAAAGTAAATTATTAATTCAATCTACGATTACTAAGGCCACAAATCTCAGATTACTAATAGTCTTATATATATAGTAGCCGAATAATGAGCAACGACCATTTATAATTGTTAAAAATAAAGTTTAACACAAATAAACACAACGTACATTTTTACAACAAGAACAACTTTTAAAAAATATCATTTCAAATTCATATTTCTATCGGGTAGCACAACTTTCCCTACGGGGGGCACATACATTGACTGTTACAGCGTCTAGGGGTAGCCCAATTTGACATGGGGATTCACATGTATAACACATTGATTACTAGTAGTCTCAAATAGTAGCCGACTAATGAGCAACGACCGATTATAACTGTTAAAAATAAGGTTAAACACAAATAAACACAACAAACAATTTTACAACAAAAACAACTTTTAAAAATATCATTTAAAATTCATATTTCTATCGGGTAGTACAACTTTTCCTACGGGGGGCACATACATTGACTGTTACAGCGTCTAGGTGTAGCACAATTTGACATGGGGATGCACATGTATAACAAATTGGAAGTAAATTGTTAATACAATCTCAGATTACTAATAGTCTCAAATAGTAGCCGACTAATGAGCAACGACCGATTATAACTGTTAAAAATAAGGTTAAACACAAATAAACACAACAAACAATTTTACAACAAAAACAACTTTTAAAAATATCATTTAAAATTCATATTTCTATCGGGTAGCACAACTTTCCCTACGGGGGCACATATATTGACTGTTACAGCGTCTAGGGGTAGCACAATTTGACATGGGGATGCACATGTATAACACATTGGAAGTAAATTGTTAATACAATCTCAGATTACTAATAGTCTCAAATAGTAGCCGACTAATGAGCAACGACCGATTATAACTGTTAAAAATAAGGTTAAACACAAATAAACACAACAAACAATTTTACAACAAAAACAACTTTTAAAAATATCATTTAAAATTCATATTTCTATCGGGTAGCACAACTTTCCCTATGGGGGGCACATACATTGAGTGTTACAGCGTCTAGGGGTAGCACAATTTGACATGGGGATGCACATGTATAACACATTGGAAGTAAATTGTTAATACAATCTCAGATTACTAGTAGTCTCAAATAGTAGCCGACTAATGAGCAACGACCGATTATAACTGTTAAAAATAAGGTTAAACACAAATAAACACAACAAACAATTTTACAACAAAAACAACTTTTAAAAATATCAGTTAAAATTCATATTTCTATCGGGTAGTACAACTTTTCATAGGGGGGGGGGGGCACATACATTGACTGTTACAGCGTCTAGGGGTAGCACAATTTGACATGGGGATGCACATGTATAACACATTGGAAATAAATTGTTAATACAATCTCAGATTACTAATAGTCTCAAATAGTAGCCGACTAATGAGCAACGACCGATTATAACTGTTAAAAATAAGGTTAAACACAAATAAACACAACAAACAATTTTACAACAAAAACAACTTTTAAAAATATCATTTAAAATTCATATTTCTATCGGGTAGCACAACTTTCCCTACGGGGGGCACATACATTGACTGTTACAGCGTCTAGGGGTAGCACAATTTGACATGGGGATGCACATGTATAACACATTGGAAGTAAATTGTTAATACAATCTCTGATTACTAATAGTCTCAAATAGTAGCCGACTAATGAGCAACGACTGATTATAACTGTTAAAAATAAGGTTAAACACAAATAAACACAACAAACAATTTTACAACAAAAACAACTTTTAAAAATATCATTTAAAATTCATATTTCTATCGGGGTAGTACAACTTTTCCTACGGGGGGCACATACATTGACTGTTACAGCGTCTAGGGGTAGCACAATTTGACATGGGGATGCACATGTATAACACATTGGAAGTAAATTGTTAATACAATCTCTGATTACTAATAGTCTCCTCAAATAGTAGCCGACTAATGAGCAACGACTGATTATAACTGTTAAAAATAAGGTTAAACACAAATAAACACAACAAACAATTTTAAAACAAAAACAACTTTTAAAAATATCATTTAAAATTCATATTTCTATCGGGGTAGTACAACTTTTCCTACGGGGGGCACATACATTGACTGTTACAGCGTCTAGGGGTAGCACAATTTGACATGGGGATGCACATGTATAACACATTGGAAGTAAATTGTTAATGCAATCGCAGATTACTAATAGTCTTAAATGAGCAACGACCAATTATAACTGTTAAAAATAAGGTTAAACACAAATAAACACAACAAATAATTTTACAACAAAAACAACTTTTAAAAATATCATTTAAAATTCATATTTCTATCGGGTAGCACAACTTTCCCTACGGGGGACACATACATTGACTGTTACAGCGTCTAGGGGTAGCACAATTTGACATGGGGATGCACATGTATAACACATTGGAAGTAAATTGTTAATGCAATCTCAGATTACTAATAGTCTTAAATATATAGTAGCCGACTAATGAGCAACGACCGATTATAACTGTTAAAAATAAGGTTAAACACAAATAAACACAACAAACAATTTTACAACAAAAACAACTTTTAAAAATATCATTTAAAATTCATATTTCTATCGGGTAGCACAACTTTCCCTACGGGGGGCACATACATTGACTGTTACAGCGTCTAGGGGTAGCACAATTTGACATGGGGATGCACATGTATAACACATTGGAAATAAATTGTTAATACAATCTCAGATTATTAATAGTCTCAAATAGTAGCCGACTAATGAGCACCGACCGATTATAACTGTTAAAAATAAGGTTAAACACAAATAAACACAACAAACAATTTTACAACAAAAACAACTTTTAAAAATATCATTTAAAATTCATATTTCTATCGGGTAGCACAACTTTCCCTACGGGGGGCACATACATTGACTGTTACAGCGTCTAGGGGTAGCACAATTTGACATGGGAATGCACATGTATAACACATTGGAAGTAAATTGTTAATACAATCTCAGATTACTAATAGTCTCAAATAGTAGCCGACTAATGAGCAACGACCGATTATAACTGTTAAAAATAAGGTTAAACACAAATAAACACAACAAACAATTTTACAACAAAAACAACTTTTAAAAATATCATTTAAAATTCATATTTCTATCGGGTAGCACAACTTTTCCTACGGGGGCACATACATTGACTGTTACAGCGTCTAGGGGTAGCACAATTTGACATGGGGATGCACATGTATAACACATTGGAAGTAAATTGTTAATACAATCTCAGATTACTAATAGTCTCAAATAGTAGCCGACTAATGAGCAACGACCGATTATAACTGTTAAAAATAAGGTTAAACACAAATAAACACAACAAACAATTTTACAACAAAAACAACTTTTAAAAATATCATTTAAAATTCATATTTCTATCGGGTAGTACAACTTTTCCTACGGGGGGCACATACATTGACTGTTACAGCGTCTAGGGGTAGCACAATTTGACATGGGGATGCACATGTATAACACATTGGAAATAAATTGTTAATACAATCTCAGATTACTAATAGTCTCAAATAGTAGCCGACTAATGAGCAACGACCGATTATAACTGTTAAAAATAAGGTTAAACACAAATAAACACAACAAACAATTTTAAAACAAAAACAACTTTTAAAAATATCATTTAAAATTCATATTTCTATCGGGTAGCACAACTTTTCCTACGGGGGGGGGGGGGCACATACATTGACTGTTACAGCGTCTAGGGGTAGCACAATTTGACATGGGGATGCACATGTATAACACACTGGAAGTAAATTGTTGATGCAATCTCAGATTACTAATAGTCTTAAATAGTAGCCGACTAATGAGCAACGACCGATTATAGCTCTTAAAAAGAAGGTTAAACACAAATAAACACAACAAACAATTTTACAACAAAAACAACTTTTAAAAATATCATTTAAAATTCATATTTCTATCGGGGTAGTACAACTTTTCCTACGGGGGGCACATACATTGACTGTTACAGCGTCTAGGGGTAGCACAATTTGACATGGGGATGCACATGTATAACACATTGGAAGTAAATTGTTAATGCAATCTCAGATTGCTTATAGTCTTAAATATATAGTAGCCGACTAATGAGCAATGACCAATTATAACTGTTAAAAATAAGGTTAAACACAAATAAACACAACAAACAATTTTACAACAAAAACAACTTTTAAAAATATCATTTAAAATTCATATTTCTATCGGGTAGTACAACCTTTGCTACGGGGGGCACATACATTGACTGTTACAGTGTCTAGGGGTAGCACAATTTGACATGGGAATGCACATGTATAACACATTGGAAGTAAATTGTTAATACAATCTCAGATTACTAATAGTCTCAAATAGTAGCCGACTAATGAGCAACGACCGATTATAACTGTTAAAAATAAGGTTAAACACAAATAAACACAAACAATTTTACACAAAAACAACGTTTAAAAATATCATTTAAAATTCATATTTCTATCGGGTAGCACAACTTTCCCTAGGGGGGGGGGGGGCACATACATTGACTGTTACAGCGTCTAGGGGTAGCACAATTTGACATGGGGATGCACATGTATAACACATTGGAAGTAAATTGTTAATACAATCTCAGATTACTAATAGTCTCAAATAGTAGCCAAAAAATGAGCAACGACCGATTATAAAACTGTTAAAAATAAAATTAAACACAAATAAACACAACGTACAATTTTACAACAAATAGTAGCTCATTAATCGGCTACTATTTGAGACCATTAGTTATCTGAGATTGCTTTAACAGTTTACTTCCAATGTGTTATACATGTGCATCCCCATGTCAAATTGTGCTACCCCTAGACGCTCTAACAGTCAATGTATGTGCCCCCCCCCCCCCCCCCCTAGGGAAAGTTGTGCTACCCGATAGAAATATGAATTTTAAATTCGCCTGCGAATCATCAAACACTTGTGCGTATAACAAAAACATTTAGTTTCGTGAACATGAAATATAATTGCTAGGAAAAGTAAAACAAACACTTGAGAAAAAGAAAATACTTTAAAAAATAAATAAATTGTTGTCAAACAATTTTATTAAGTTGTAACAGATAAATTGAATAAATGCTGTGTTTTAATCCCGCAAAAACTAATATAAACACTTTTTAATAAAAAATTGCTTATGTGTGTAGTACCGGGAATGTACATGTACCATTGTATAAGGAACGCTTTAGTGCTCACGGTATCTTGTTATGCATTAGATATTGACTGGGTGTGTCCTCACAGGCACTCGAGTGTGAATCGGTGACTGTATTGCGGTGACCTCGCTGGTCTGAAAATGCTATTGTTATATGTATTGTCATAATCGGATGTGGGCAAATAACGGAATTGAATGCAGTACTCTTCTGATAGTATCAACATTTTACACTTTATAACAATGCCTTTTGTGCAGCTCTACCGTCACTTTAACCCATGGACAACGCGTCATGGATGAGATACGATGTTGAGTTATTGTCATTTCGATGGTCGTGGGTCCAGTTTCAAAAGTGACAATCATCCTATAGAAAGAGGTTTGCATTACTGTTTGGAATCCGTGATTTTCAATAGGGATGAGTGTCACTTTGGAAAGTGGACCCACGATCATTGAAATGACAATAACTCCGCCCCGCAACATCGTATCTCAACGATCGAGGTGTCAAAATACGCAGAACAAAATTATGCACTTGATTATTTGCTTCGATTAATGCATACCCTTTCGAGCCGTTATGTATTGGATCATTTCTAAGTGTTTCGATACTTTTTGTGAGCAGTTTATGATTTCACCGAGTGAAGATCTCTGAGAGAGAGGAGAACATTTGCAACATTTAAGATAAAAATCTAATGTTGTTCTCCGGATTCTGAAAAGTATACAGAATCGTCACAGATTGAGCAGATGTGTTACCTTTGCTGAAATAACATGAATAAAGGGTAACATTGGAATACCAGCAGAATTTTCTTCCTCCAGTGGTTTCTCTAGAAAGATATATAAATCTAGAGATTTCTGTTAATTCACGGAGCTCCTAGCATGGACATTTGCTGCTACAATTATATCATCTCTCCAAGTCTTTACCATAGTGTGGACTTAGTATTTAATCGGCCGGTCTCAAGAAAGGATTATCGGACAAAAGGAACTTAAGCGGATTGGATTGCTTATGTCGGAAAGCAGGAATCGCTATCAGTTGTGTCGCCACATTTACTCGACGGATTAAGTGTGCACACCCAATGGAACAATAAATCAAAGAGCTCGTTGTGATTATTTATTTATGTATCTATTGGAATTTAATCCAGATGTAACGTGGTAAGAGATATCATAATCTATGTATCATTGTAAGTGTTATTCGTCATTGAGAATCATATGTTTCACATATTAAAAGAAATTGGTTTAAATGTATTGGTCAAGTCAATCTTATTCCAGGTAGTCAAATCAAGCTTTGTTTTATTGAACTTATGATAGGTTATTTCTGACCTAGGGTATCTACCCGTAACAATATAGACAAACCATTATTGCACTATTTTAGAATAAATATGAATAATGTATGTCCAACGGTCAGACGGTAAAAATCTAAAAATGATGAAAAATGCTAATTATATTGACATTACTTAAACACCGCCAAATCAAACCTTCAGCTCGGCAATGCTGCATCTATTAATTAAGAATATCCACTAGGGTTGACATGTTTTGCAAATATATTATTATGCATCGTGATTCTTTATAATATGACTATTTGTGTCGGAATGTAAGCCCAACGTAAAATATAGCATAACATGAGTTTGTAAAATTAAAATACTGCATTAAAGGTTGTCACATTTTAATTGACATACTAATTGCACGTTATTTGCTTTAAAGCAAGTTGATATCTCAATACATTTCATTTCTCTGCCTGAAATTACGAAACATGTTTCACACCGTACACATCAACGTTTACAATCGCATCGACATTATTTGCGTTTCTTTGAAATATAGTACCTGCCACCAAAATGAAAAGGAATGGTATTTCTATCGTACAAAAAATATCCTTGCCCGTAAGTAAAACCAAACGGCAGATGAACTTTGAAGTTATAGGCAAAATATCGTCTCTTTTCTTAAAAATTCCTGCAATTAGATATATAATTTTGATTGAAAAGTATCCGTAAGATTATTTCCAATATTCACAAAGGTAATTATATAAAATTAGTTTCAATAAGTAAAAGAACCACAGATTCATTTTCCGGAATTTGCAATTGATAGTTAAATTGAAAATGTATAAGGACTCATTTAATGCTGACTGAACCAATATTAACATATCTGTTCACTTGTTTGAGTTGTCAGTGAATAACATTTACTTTCATTATACATAGTTAAATGAAATGTTAAAACGATTATCAAAAATAACTGTGCAAAGCAATAATTATAAGCAACTGTATCTTGCGTACGAAACTAACAGAATTATGTTTGACACATCAACATTTCCAATAGCATCAAAAGTATTTGCTTTTTCTTTGAAATAGTACACCTGGCACCAAAATAAAAAGGAAGGGTATACCTAGGTTATTTCTCAGAAATGTCGTAAAAACAGAACTTATCTTTGCACGTAAGTAGCAGAATTCATTGAAACTCTTTAACTATGTTATGTTCCAAAGAAAAAAACAAATGTCAGTTGAGCCTCGAATTATAGATAAAAATATCGTCTCTTTTTAAGACTTCATTCATTCATTCATTCATAAAAGGTTTATTAAGAACTGTTCTTGCAGCAAATACAAAGTAGCTGAATTACAACAATTTTACAATTTTACACATAAAAATATAATTATTAAAGGTTACAATATAATATACTAAAATTAATAACATGAACTCAATATTCACACTCACCGAATACCACTAAATAACCCACACTCAAAAACATCCACACACACTATCCGTGCGTTTGGCGGCGCTTACCAACACATATCCAACACACGCACCCTTACCATTCAGATTCGGCTCAAACATTCATACATTCATAACTGGTTCATTAACATTGATATAGCAATACATACAACAAAAATACATTATAGTTATAATATAAAAGACCATTAGATTATAAAATATTGCACATAGAATTAAAACATCAAAAATTGAAAACCCCGAGCCCGCACACATCAAACAGTCATGCAAACTCCACTCAAACTTCAAAACCCACTTAACGAAACACAACCCTCACAAATAATCATTACATTTCCACCCTCTAAGTTTTAACTCATAAACACACACCGCAACCCTCCCACAAAGACAGCAGCAAAGACAAAAGTCCTGCAAATTATAATCATTTTGATTCAAAAGTATCCGTAAGACTATTTCCAATATACACAAAGTTGATTAAATAAAATTAGTTTGATTATAAAGAAGAACCACAGATTACTTTTCCGTAATTTGCAATCGATAGTTAAATTGAAAATGTATAAGGACTCGTTAATAATGGTGATCGAATCACTATTAACACTAACAGATCTGTTCTCTTGTTTGTGTTGTCGCTTGTCAGTGAATAACATTTACATTCAATATGAAATGTTAAAACGCCTTCTAATTATGTATCATATATTCATCTTCTTCACGCCGGTCGCTCGTCATATCTTCATCTTCTTCACGCCGGTCGCTCTTCATATCTTCATCTTCTTCACACCGGTCGCTCTGTGCTATATACAGGGTGACCCAGAAAATGTTGAACCCCAAAATCACAAACTTAAAAAAAAAAATGAAAAATGAAAATAAATAAATATGGCATTTTGTTTTCAACAGTTATGTAAACGATTTATTCAGCTTTCTGGAGAACTTTAGACATGTAAATTGGCCTTACCAAACTAAAGATACACTTGATTGTGTGACAGGGGGTGTTTTCGCCTTTTTGTAAAAGTGAAAAAATTGTAACTTGGTTCAGATGAAACTTAATTCTGTTCTAAGTACGGTGAGTTAAGTCATCTTTTCTTTTGATCTGTATTTATCAAATTAACATTTTCAAATGAAGTCAAGGGGACTTCAGTTTTTGTTTTCAAAGTCTCTTATATAATAATAATATTGATTTACATAATAGATGAATATTGATGAGATACTGTGCAGAATAATTTATAATAAAGTTCATTGCACGGTTTTAAACGGGCACTTGTTCTGCTCATGTGGCATGAAACCATTTTTTTTGCACTTCACTTACACTACAAAACAACACTTCTTACAAAATTACACGTATTTTAAGTTTCGTGTGGCCTATTTTATGATCTAAAATGTTTCAGAAAGTTAAATGTATGGTGCACATAGCTGGTAAACGAGTTATGCAATATTTTGTTATTTTAATGGTAAAAAAAATGTTGACTTTTGTGATTTTTGGGTTCAACATTTTCTGGGTCACCCTGTATATCGGCTACACGCCTTCTCTGTATCATATCTTCATCTTCCGCTGGCCGGTGGCTCTGTATCATTTGTTCATCTTCATCACGCCGGTTGCTCGACGAAACCGATTATCAATTGTCCCTCTTTCGAAAATCACTCATCAGTAGCTCTAGTAACTCAAAGTAATTGAAACCAATACGGCATGTTCAATATCTACCGATATCGATAGAGTGGGGGTGGGGGCAAGGGCCCTTGGCACCCGGTTCGCGCGTTGGGGGTTTGATGCACATAATCATAGGATCTAGTTCTGGTTCTATTTTCTTTCTCTGTAATTCTTCTCCGGTTCCCTATAATGTGTGTGTCATTCCCTTTTCCTCCTTATTTACTCCGCATTTTAGTTGTTTAATACCGTAAACATACACCCCTGTACGTTTCACACTCAAATCCACTTGCTCCGTTACCAATAAAACATTCAATCCATAACGTAGTCCGTCCGACTTGTGATATTAAGTGATTACTACCATTATTGCCGACCATACCATCTCGCTTCATAATTAGATGACAACACCTTTCTTGCCCGTTTAAGGGGTCAATGCAGGGGTAGCACTGGCTCAAAAATGTGAGGAGTCCCATTTGCATTTTTCAGGACCCTTTAAGGACTGCACAAATTAAATTTAAGGGGTCCCCCAGAAATATAAGGGGTCCTGAAGTTTGAGCCTTTGAAAATGGTCAAACAGTCGCTAACACAGATACGCACACTGGCGTAAGATCATGTAACTCATATACCTATGTCGTGTCCATGTTAATCAGTAGAAGATACTTATATATAGAATGTTTTGGAAAACGCTTGAAACTTTTGCGGAAGCAATTCGGAAGCGATTTAGTGTGTTTAACAACTTTTAAAAATACAGGATTTGCATTGTATTTATCTTTTACGGACATTAATAAATTTAAAATGTAGGCACATGATGGAGATTGACAATTTTCAGAATGTCTTAAGGTTTCCACGTACGTCCATACATCGTCAGATTTAAGGGTTCCCTTTATTTTCGATTGGGACCCGTTAGTGAAGTTCAATATGTAAACTTACGCGTCCATTATCGTCCAACAAGAAAATAAGGGGTCCTAGGACGCGAGGACGCGCAAGAACGCGAGCCCTGGGTCATTGAATAGCTTAATGTTTCAATACCGATGACATAGCAATTACCAATCAATATAACAAACTGATAGCACACTGAAGTCGGCCCGACGTCGGGGAATGGTAGTCGACGTCGGGGAAAGGTCGGCGTCCTTATGTTGAAGTCGGCTGGACGTCGGGTGGACGGATTGAAAAAGACGTCATATGGACATTGGGCCGACGTTGCAAAAATACCCTGAAAGTCTCGTCGGGGTACTGACGTTTTGCCGACGTCGGAACTACGTCCAACTATAGGTTAACTTGCTATATATTTTTTATAAAGACAAATAGGCCTATTCCATAATTCAAAATTGTAATAATTTTGTCGCCTACATAATTGAGAAGGATAATTGTAATAAATAAATTACTGATGATTTAGATAATCATTGTTTTCATTTGCAACAATTTTAATTTCAAATTGATGATTGAATAAATATTAAAATTAACGAATAGCGCGTATCAATTCATACACTCACTTTACCACGTGCAGTTGGCCGGGACAGTTGGTCGCCATTTTGTAGACACGTTAGTGATACTTCGTGTTGTTGTCAAATGAATTGAAGGAATTATATGTCAATTCAGCGAAGATGATGGTATTTGATGGTAGATTTTGATGGGGAAATAATGCAGCATCGCAATATATTCAACACTTCAAGTGCATTTTACGATGTTGCATGGGATACCTGCGATTTCCGGTGTGTTATATTTTATCACGGAAATGGCAGTTATTTCTTCTACATGTGATTTTTCAGCATACGCCGACACTGTCATCATCATCATCATCATCATCATCCGTCGGCTGCAGAGCAGGCGACTACAAGATTTCTCCATGCACGACGATCAGTGGCGAGTGCGGCAATCTGTTTTTCTTGGATTGCACCTTCTTTGTCCCCGAGTAATTGTCTTACATATGTAAGGTATGAAGTGCGCGGTCGACCTGGTCTCCTTTTGCCATGCGTTGGTAGGTATAGAGCATATCTTTTTGCAGGCTCTTCTTCTGGCAGCCGGAGGATGTGACCAAGGAATCTCAACTGCCGTAGCCTTACCAAATGAATAAGTGGCTCAGTGCTGGTCATGGCGTAAACGCTGGTGTTCGGGATGTGATCAATCCGCCTAATATTCAGCATAATTCTGTAGCAGGAGGTGGCAAAGGCATTGATTTTATTTTCCATGTCTTGAGAGATCACCCATGACTCGCAGCCATAGCACAGGATAGTAATGCAGGTGGTGTTAAACAACTTCACTTTAGTTGAGATGGGTATTTTGGGACTCTTCCACAGGCGTTCCAGCTTCCAAAAAGCACACCAAGCCAGTGACTTTCTTCTTTTAAGGTCACTTGAACCAGATGCCATCATAGAGCCAAGATATCTGAAATCTGACACATATTTGATGGGATCACCATAGACTTGAAGTGTTGGATGGGGGTTGCAGTTAATAGTCATGTACTCTGTCTTAGGTGTGCTAATGATGAGGCCGAGGTCTGCTGCTGCCGCCGCTGTTCTGGCTAGCTGGGCATGTGCCCGCGGAATTGAAGATTCCAACAAAGCAATGTCATCAGCGAAATCTAAGTCATTTAGCAACTTGGCCAGGTGACGACTGGAGCGACGAGGATGTGTTAAGACTCCCGAATCTAGCTCTGATGTGGCCTTCTTCAGTAGGTAGTCGACCAATATAACAAATAGAAAAGGAGCCAAAACATCTCCCTGCAAAACTCCTGTGGAGACATCAAATGGGTGTGAAATGTTTCCATCTACCATAACAGCGCTTCTAGAGTTGTTGTATAGCACACTTATAGCATTGACTACAGCTTCTGGAATTCCATAATGTCGCAGTACTGAGAACATCACCTTTCTGTTGATGGAATCAAAGGCTTTCTTGAACATTGTTGAAATCGATAAATGTTACCGCAAGCGGGAGCTGATAGTCTTGGAAACCTTCCATGATCCTTCTGAGTGTGTGAATTTGTCGGGCACAACTTCTCCCTGGTCTAAATCCTGCCTGGTTGTTCCTCAGGATGGAGTCAACTTGGTCACCTGTATGGTCACCTATAGATGTCATTGGAATTGAAAATTGCAAGTCATCAGATAATGAATCGTGAGGAATAGCTGAGAATCATCCAAGGAAATAAGATTTGTTTCGGTACGTTTTCTTTTGCATCAAAATAGATTCTGAATAGCTGGGAATAATCAAAATTGAATGGTTTAACTGACCATAGCTAAAGTCGGCCGACGGCAATTAGTCTGAAAATGGTCCAACTGACCATGGCCTGAAGTTGCTGATACTCGGTCGTGCCAATGTTTGCACGGTTGCAAAAGTTCTCAAAAATATCCAAAATAATTAATTGCATTGTTATATTTGGAATAGCCACGAGAAATGCATTAAATAAGTACAAACATGCCTAATATTGTCTCAGTAATTATAGAGATAGGTTTTTAAGTTGTGAACATTTCGAAAAGTAATAGTTTGTGAGATTCCTTGGGAAGTTAATCTATGAAGACCTGAAGGATGATAAGATCAGGCAAATGGTTACCAGCAAGTTGTCTGCTATGTTGGAGTTAACAGATGCAAGCGAATTGAATGGTATCATGAAAATGTGGATTTACAACCATGTGATCATCCCAAAAATGGTATGGGAATTTACCATCTACAACTTCCCAATCACCTATATTGAGAAACTGGAGGCAATCTGCACAAAGCATCTGAAGAGGTGGGCAGGAGTAACCAGAAGCACCACTAACAGTGCTTTATACAGATCCAGAAAACGCTACGGCCTACAACTAAAGCGACTCACTACCTCAGTGAAATGTATGCAGCTAACCAAATACCATCTCAACAAGCACTCCAGAGATGGAAAAACTCAAACACTATACAGAGAGTGTTTAGAGATGAAAAAGAACAGGTCCAGATGGAATGGAGTGAAGGAGCTGGAACAAAAAGAACGACATCTCATCCTTAATTAAATCGGCAGAGGTCAGACTGACAAAGCAGGCTTGGGGTTCAAGAAGAATCAGAAGCTACTTAAAGATATGACCCTGAAAGAACACAGGCAGTGCCTGACCAGTTTGGTTAAAGAAGTTGACGAGGATGAGATGCTGATCTACCTTTATGGATGCGCGAAACAAGGACAGTGGCTGCGATGGGACTCTGCCATGCAAGTGGACACATCATGGAAGAAACTCCTGTATGTTTGGACACCAGAACTCCTGTCGTTCCAGATAAATGCCATCCATGACCAACTCCCAACACCAACTAACCTGAGACTCTGGGGCAAGACAAATATGGGATTGTGCCAGTTATGTCACCACCGAAATTGTACTCTGCTCCACATCCTGAACTGTTGCAGCTTTTCCTTAGAAAATGGAAGGTACAATTGGCGCCATGACCAAACATTGAGAGCAATTGTATCAGGACTGATACCATATGTCGATGAAGCAAACAACAACAGACCATCAACATCCCAGTCTCAAAGTTTCAGTCCTACCATAGCATTCCAAACAGCAGATGGCACAAAATACCGTAATACAGTCTTGCCGTACAGAAAGCCAAAAGAGACAGACATCCTGAAAAATGCCAGTGACTGGAAACTCCTGGTGGATGAAGAGCACTCGCAGATAGTATTTCCTCCAGAAATTGTTGAGACGGCCAAGCGACCTGACATTACTATTTTCTCAACTCAGACTAAAAATGTCATCATCATTGAATTGACAGTCCCAGCAGAGGAAAACCTTGCAAATGCTTTCGCCAGGAAGAAATGTAAATATCAAGACCTTGTAGCAGAATGTGAAAATAATGGATGGTCTGTAAACTACTTTCCCGTTGAAGTCGGAAGCAGGGGGATTTATAGTACCACGATCAGCAAATGCCTGGCCTCACTAGGAATCCCCAGCGGGAAGAGAAAACCAATCTTAGACACAGCAGCCAAAACAGCCTTGCGAGCAAGCTACATTATCTGGCTTTGCAGAAGCACCAAGGCGTTCAGACAAGCGGAGTTGATTCCACCTCCAACCATATGCCATGAGGGAAGTGGGACGGTTGAGCGCTCACAAAACCGGTTTAACCCGCCAAAGTCTGGTCCCAAGCCCAGAGACCTCAGAGCATAAAATTATCTACACAGATGAAGATGATGAAGAAAAGCTATATTATGCAACGGTGATTTTTCCCAATAGTCATTTTCAACGAGAACTACGTCAGGAGTGCTCATCTTAATAAGGGTGAAATTACGGCTCCGAAGGTGACTACACTGGTAATCTACCAATGAATTATTCTTCTATTAAAATTAAACCCATTACCGCGTGGAAAGAGTTAATGTCGTGTTAAAAACGACGTTTTACTGTCTCATATTGTAGTAGTTGTTAATAATACTTTCCACGTGGCAAGCGACTAAAGACAACCGTTTCAAAAGTTCGCAAAATGTTTCAAAAATATCCAAATAATTAATTTGCATTGTAATATTTCGAATCGCCATGAGAAATGCAAGTGCAAACCCCGGTGCAAACATTCCTAGTATTGTCTCAGTAATTATAGAGATAGGTTTTAAGTTGTGAACATTTTGAAAAGAAATATTTTGCATAATAAAGTTTAAGCCATAGAGCTTAAACTTCTTTAGCCAATGAAGCAGAAATTGTTTGCTATAGTTTGCTGGTCTCCCGTAGCAACCTTTTGACCACTCACGATCCACTTCCGGGAGCCCGCGAATTATTCCTTTGTTTTTGTGTTTTTCTGCTCGACTCCCATTTTTGTTTTGATCATTCGCTTATTTGCTCTGTACCAAGTAGGTTGATTTCTAAAATAAGTTTCTTTCCGTGCCCGTCGGTTTTCAAGTTGGAGTGTGGTCATTCGGTTTAGCTTTATTGCTTTACATTACGGGGCTCTTCCTTCTCTGATTTCCTACTCTTTGGCATTCATTTGTCACGGTAAAGTACTCATTTGGAAATTTAATTATTTGGTATTTAAGAATAATTTAGTTGGTGATTTTACGTCATGGCCCCGAAAAGAGGTCGTGGCACCAAGCGCAAGGCTACAGATCAGGCTCCGCATATGCCCGCCCGTGGTAGAGGTAGAGGCAATGCTCAAGTTCAAAATCGGCCTGATAATTCGGTTAGACAGACGCGTCAACAATCTAGGGCTTTTGATGCCTTGACCGGTACTGCCGGACCGTCAATGGGAAATCCAGGCCCATCATCTGCAGTGCCTGCCGCTACACAAAACATAGAACGCGGCCGTCAAAGACATCGGGCAATAAATGTCCGCGGCAATTCCGCGAGAGCCATCTACAACTTCCCAATCACCTCAGCAGAGAAGTCGTGCTAGTGTTAACACACGGGCTTCTCAGCAGCTGATCAGACCACCGGTTGTTGCTAACAGTAACACCAATCAACAACAACAGCCGGTCGTTCCCGATAGATCGATAAATAGATCGATCGTTTTTCAACAAAATGGCGGTGTGGACGACGATACAAATGACGATGTTCTTCGGATACAAGTTTCGAACGAGGAAATGGAGGATTTGGTGGATGCTAATGAGGATACAACGCCGACGGTTGAAAGAAGGACTGTGTCAAGCTTGTTTCTGGGACCATCAGCGAGTGCGTCATTGGGAGCAGCTCCAGTACAGAGTACACAGAACCAGTCGGGTGAGAATGCATTTTATCCTTCTAATCGTGTAACTAGTGCTAGTAGTTGAATAATTCTCTCCGCAATAATAGTTATATAAATAGGTCAAATTCTATTTCCCGCGATTGCGATCTTTCCGGTACATTTGCTGGTATTCAACCCCTAGCATCAATTTGCTCTCCGTTAGGCGAGGAACTGCCTCAATTAACTAAAGAAAAAATTATGAAGGGCGAGTTCGTTGATTTTGTTTCGTTGGTCGATTTAAGCCAAAATAATTTTGACCATGATGATTCACAGGCCTCTAATTCAAATGAGATGAGCTTTCATGTTGACCCTTCTGGCCAGATCAGTTTCAAGGAGACCAAGAAACCAAAGAAAATCTTCTCAGTTCACAATTGGACAAGTTTCTGTGCTATCTACCTAAGGGCTCATCCTGACAGGACTCAGTAGTTATTGAAATATGGTGATGTAGTGCGCACTGCAGCACGAAAATGTGGGTTGGGGATGGCGCGATTATGATTTTCAATTCAGGAAGAGGATGCAAATTCATCCCGAAAGATCTTGGGCATCAATCGATGGAGAGCTTTGGTCTCTCTTTGTCGTGGTCCCTTCTCCCATGAATAGCTGGTCTGGGTCTAGTTTTTTTGCGGCTCCAGGGGTTCAAATTCAAGGGGGCAACGCTCACGCAGACACCAAGGTCAGGACCGTAGTTTTTCCAACAACAACCAAAAGTCAGGTGTATGTTTTGCCTTCAATAGAGAATCCTCCTGTTCCCGCTCAAACTGTAGGTACAATCACACATGCTCAAATTGCAACAAAGGAGGTCATGGGGCCACAACATGTTCAAAACGGTGATAATGAGGTATTTTACCCTAAACCTAGCGCTTCATGTGTTTCTCCCGATTCCAAAAATTGTATTTGTTGCAAATATCCATCCCCCATTAAGGTTTCTGAACTTAATACATTTCTTAATTTATACCCCAATACCTTGGCTGCTGATAGAATCAGGGAGGGTTTTTCTCACGGGTTTAAATTAGGTTTTAAAGGGGAACGTCGTTCAAGGGAGGCATTGAATCTTAAATCAGTCTTAAAGGATCCTGATATCGCTCGAAAGAAATTACAGAAAGAAATTGACCTTGGCCGAATGGCAGGGCCTTTTGCAAAGCCGCCATTTTCCAACCTTTTAGTGTCACCCATTGGGTTGGTTCCAAAATCAGAGCCAGGACAGTTTAGGTTAATCCACCACCTCTCATACCCCGATGGGGATTCAGTCAATACCGGTATTGACCGTGATTTATGCTCAGTACGATATGCTAAATTTGATGACGCAATCGAGTTAGTCATCCGTGCGGGGAAAGGCGCTCAGTTGGCAAAAGCGGATATCAAATCAGCATTCAGGTTATTACCTGTGCATCCTAGCGACTTTGAATTGTTAGGCATCAAATTTCAGGGAAGCTTTTACGTTGACAAAGCCTTGCCAATGGGGGCCTCTTGTTCGCCTGCGTTTTTTGAAACTTGTTCATCTTTTCTTGAATGGGTTGTTAAAAAAGAATCCGGGTCAGATCTTATAACCCACTATTGTGATGATTATTGCTTCGTAAGCTCCTCAGACACTTGTAATAGACTATCGTGTCAAAATCTTGTCACATGTTTTGAGGATATTTGCTTGAAACTAGGCGTCCCACTGGCGGCCGAAAAATCAGTCGGCCCTTGCACCAAACTCACTTATTTGGGCTTAGAAATTGACACTGTTCGTCAATCCATTTCAATTCCAAATGAAAAGCTGTCATAAATTGTGATCAAAGTTCAAAATGCTATCGAGTCTACATCACTTACCTTAAAAGGGTTACAATCATTGATAGGTTCGCTTTCTTTCGTTTGTAAAGCTATTTCACCAGGGAGAGCCTTCCTGCGAAGACTTATTATCTTATCTTGTGGCGTAAAGAAACCTTGGCACAGAATTTTCATTTCAAAAGGTGCAAAAAGTGACCTCAGGATGTGGCTAATTTTTTTGCGCAATTTCAACGGTATCGCAATTATCCCCGAACATTTTTGGAGGGTAGACAATGATTTACAGTTATTCACTGACGCCAGCGGAAGCATAGGGTTTGGTGGCTTTTATAATGGCAAGTGGTTCCAGGGTAAATGGCCCTGGGATAGTTCCTGTGATAAAGATCATTCAATTGCATGGATGGAATTCTTACCAATTGTGGTTGCCATGGTTTTATGGGCTAACAGCCTATCAGGAATGCGCATTATCATTAGATCAGACAACGCTGCTGTTGTTTCAATTATTAACAAGCAGTCCTCTAAATGCCCCAAGATCATGTGCCTAGTTCGCTTTTTCGTGTTACAATGCTTGAAATTTAATGTATCCTTCACTGCGCGTCATATTCCTGGAAAAGAAAATAATATCGCGGATGCTTTGTCCCGCTTTCAGGTCAATCGCTTCCGGGAACTAGCACCCAACGCGGACTTGGTAGGAGCTCAGATTCCAAACTTTATATGGACGCTTTAGAGGCTGAGACTCATCGCTTACTTAGCGCCAGCGTCCGAATTAAGGGGAAAAATCTGGTTGCCCGCCGGGCAACCAAGCAGGAAATTATGGTTGCCCGGCAGATTTTTTGGTTGCCCGTTCTGTAAAATATTTAAATGCATGTGTTAAGTGTTTCACTTCTTGTAAAAAAATTGGTTGCCCACCGGGCAACTAAATAAGTACATGTTGGTTGCCCGGTGCTAATTTTGGGTGTCCCGGGCAACCGGGCAACCACTTAACGCGAACGCTGCTTAGCGCATCCACATCTTCTAGCACCCAAGCAACCTACGTAAGGGGAGTGGTTAAATTTGATAGTCTTCGTTCCAAATTAGGTTTTGAGGTAGCTTGGCCCGCCCCAATACAACATGTCACTGTATTTATTGCCCATTTGTCCATAAATGGTTTGGCGCCCTCTACGATTTCCACTTATTTATCTGCCCTGGCATATGTACATAAGATAAATGGTTGGTCGGACCCAACTGACAATTTTATTGTCCATAAACTTAAAGAGGGCTGTAAACGCCAAAATTCAAGAACCGATGCTCGGCGTCCGATCTCGCTTCCTATTTTAAACCGCCTGTCTAGCTTACTTACTGAAATTTGTCGTTCAAGTTTTGAGGCATATCTTTTCAGAGCGGCATTTGTTTTAGCCTTTTTTGGTTTCTAGAGGGTTGGTGAGTTTGCTTCCCCTTCAAAAAATGTATGTGGCAACCATATGTTGTCCCTTCTCGATGTAAGTTTCAAGTCAAATATCATGGAAGTGGTAATCAGGTCGTCCAAAACAGACCAAAGGGGGGTTTCCGCGACTTTGAGTTTTGAGAAAGGCAACGATCCTTTAGTCTGCCCTGTGTCTACAATGACAGAGTATTTAAAGGTGAGACCCAAGATTGGGGGGCCGTTGTTTGTCCATTTTGGGGGCGATCCTTTAACTATATTTCAGTTCAACAGTCTGCTGAAGAAGGGTATAACATTAATGGGGCTGAATCCTGCTCACTTCAGCTCCCACAGCTTCAGGATTGGCGCAGCTACGTCCGCTGCAATTAACGGTGTACCAATCGATACAATCATGTGCATGGGTCGGTGGAAATCTTCAGCCGTCAGGTTGTATATTAGGCCTCACCGTATTCTTCACTCTAACTACTGGGTTTAACCTCATTTCCCATCATTCCCCCCCCCCCCCCTACCATCATTCTTTCCCCTTTCCAATTGTTTGTTTTTCCATCATCATTTTATCCATTGCATCATCTTTCTTAATGCATGCTTTGTTTTGTTTTCGCTGCTCTGTCGCTTTCCTTCTTATATTTTATACAGGCGAAGGCGAATTACGCACTTGGATCGCTGGGGACAGCATCGTTAACTGGGCTGGTCAGAACCAGGTGCAACTCAGCGGTGGCGGTTCGGTTTATTGGCATGGTATTCCTGGCGCGCGTATTGCCGGTATCGCTGGTCGTTTGAGCAGGTGCCTCCGCAATAGACCGTTCCCTACCACCCTTGTGTTGCATCTGGGGACCAACGACATATTCAGCGACAAGATCCATGTGGTTCGGCAAAGAATCGAACAAAACCTGGAGGCTATCCGCAATTTGTTCCCACTAACCAGGATAGTTTGGTCTTGGATCTTGCCTCGGTTCAGCTTTAGGCGTGAACGTCGCCGGGGTGCTGGTAATAGCTGCTTACGCAACATTAACAAACATGCCTCCAGGATTTGTTCGAACATGCCGAACACTCATGTGATCAGACATTTTTCAGTTTTTAATAGCCAAACAAAACACCTCTTCCGCCACGATGGCATTCATTTAACTGATGAGGGATTAGTTGTGTTTAGGTCGCACATTGAGTCCGCTCTGCTCTTTTTTAACAGTAATCCAGATGTATTTGAATACCCCAAGTAAGTGTGTGTAAGTCAGTCATAGTGATACTTAATTTAATCTCCTTCTACATTAATCGGGGGGGGGGGGGATTTAGACAAGTTTCCCCACTGTCATCTTGTTTGGAGTAAAATTTGAAGAAACAGGGATTTCAATCCCAATTATTGATTCTTAATATAAGAAATATCTATAAATGGTAAATGATAGTTTATTATTAAGCCAAATGTAAATTATTACCTCATTGTATAATTGGTAATCTATCAATTGGCCCACTGGTTTCTACTCATCAAGTAGTTATTTAATCTATTACCATTCAAGAAATCAATTATTTTGTAAATTATCACGTGAGGAATTATCGGTTGGATTGTATTTCAATTGGCGCATTTACAAATTTACAAATTTAATAAAATTGATTTGAGAGAAAGCATTGATAATTCAAGGTTAGGACCATCTTTTAAAAATTGGAGCTCTTTATGAGCATCTCTCTAAAAAGTTTAGGCCTTAGGTATATTCACTCGGACCTTCCAATTTTATTTGGTTAATATTGTAGTCTTTACAAAAAAATTACAAAAAATTAACCTTGACCAAAATATGAATATTTATCAATGTATTATATACAAGGTATCATAGTATCCTTGATTATGCGTAATGCATGTCGTGTAAAATTGCGAAATTAAATCGTCTTGGTACAGAGCCGATTTGCTCTTATTCAATTTTGTCTCTCTGCATATACAATTTCTGATGTCTACGGGTAATAAAGTTTAAGCCATAGAGCTTAAACTTCTTTAGCCAATGAAGCAGAAATTGTTTGCTATAGTTTGCTGGTCTCCCGTAGCAACCTTTTGACCACTCACGATCCACTTCCGGGAGCCCGCGAATTATTCCTTTGTTTTTGTGTTTTTCTGCTCGACTCCCATTTTTGTTTTGATCATTCGCTTATTTGCTCTGTCCAAGTAGGTTGATTTCTAAAATAAAACCTCTCCCACCCTCCCAGTTGTTGCTCTATGACATGTCATGCTTCTGGATGATCTTGGCATCCGTGGGCGGCCATGTTCCTTGAATTTTCTTGGCCGTCCCACTATTCCCCTTAGAAACCATGTTCGGGGTTGATCATGGTTTCTTCGTACCCCTCCAGGCCTCTGTTCCTTGATTTTTCTTTGGCCTGAGTTGCCCTTCGCGGCATTAGTGTGTGTGAGACCATTTTCAGGATTTTTGGTCTCCACTGGTGGAACCCCCCCCCCCCCCCCCCCAGGCCTCTGTTCCTTGATTTTTCCTTGGCCTGCGATGTGCCCTTCGCGGCTTCAGTTGTGCGAGTCCATGTTCCTTGATTTTTCTTGGTCTCCATAAAATCCTTCCCCTCAGGCCTTTGTTCTTTGATTATCCCAGGCCTTATTTGACTGAGTGTAGCAGTTAAATTGAACTTATTATATAGTTGTGATTGAGGGAGTAAAATTTGAAGAAACAGGGATTTCAATCCCAATTATTGATTCTTAACCCTAACCCCCCTGAGTGCTAAAAAATGCTAATCCAAAGTCCCTCTCCAAACGCATTCGCCGTCGGTTTTCGATGACGTAGTCAACCGCGCCTATATAATGAGTGCAGTATACTGCACGAATGTGTAGCTGAGGGCCGTGGCTTAGTGTTAGGAAGGTGGGGCTCGAGAACGGAGGGTCCCCGGATCGAATCCCGGCAGGTTCCCGGAGATTTAGTTGGTGTTTTTTCCTCGAAAATTGTGATCCCGGTCAAAAATCCTAAACCGGGGTTAGGGTTATGGTAAAAAAAAAGTGGTTTTTTTTCATGTTCTATTAACCCTAACCCCCCTGAGTGCTAAAAAATGCTAATCCAAAGTCCCTCTCCAAACGCATGCGCCGTCGGTTTTCGATGACGTAGTCAACCGAGCCTATATAATGAGTGCAGTATACTGCACGAATGTGTAGCTGAGGGCCGTGGCTTAGTGTTAGGAAGGTGGGGCTCGAGAACGGAGGGTCCCCGGATCGAATCCCGGCAGGTTCCCGGAGATTTAGTTGGTGTTTTTTCCTCGAAAATTGTGATCCCGGTCAAAAATCCTAAACCGGGGTTAGGGTTAATATAAGAAATATTTATAAATGGTAAATGATAGTTTATTATTAAGCCAAATGTAAATTATTACCTCATTGTATAATTAGTAATCTATCAATTGGCCCACTGGTTTCTACTCATCAAGTAGTTATTTAATCTATTACCATTCAAGAAATCAATTATTTTGTAAATTATCACGTGAGGAATTATCGGTGGTAGATTGGATTGTATTTCAATTGGCGCATTTACAAATTTACAAATTTAATAAAATTGATTTGAGAGAAAGCATTGATAATTCAAGGTTAGGACCATCTTTTAAAAATTGGAGCTCTTTATGAGCATCTCTCTAAAAAGTTTAGGCCTTAGGTATATTCACTCGGACCTTCCAATTTTATTTGATTAATATTGTAGTCTTTACAACAAATTTACAAAAAATTAACCTTGACCAAAATATGAATATTTATCAATGTATTATATATAAGGTATCATAGTATCCTTGATTATGCGTAATGCATGTCGTGTAAAATTGCGAAATTAAATCGTCTTGGTACAGAGCCGATTTGCTCTTATTCAATTTTGTCTCTCTGCATATACAATTTCTGATGTCTACGGGTAATGATTGTATTTAAATTAAACCAATTACCGCGTGGAAAGAGTTACGATAGTTTGTTAAAAACGAAGTTAGTTAATGAAGTTTGTTAAAAACGAGGATTTTGTACTCGGAACATATTGTGATAAAAGTTTTTTTACATGACTAACATAATGTTTGTCGTTTTCCAGTTTTGTTCCGAATAAAAAACCGGGAAAATATGATTTTTTTAGTATATTTGTAGTGTCGATTTATTACGTGTACGTTTTATCGATTGTAATTTATAAATAAATAATATTCTCATGCTAACTGAGCTGAAATGTATGTTCTCTCTGGTGGGAAGATAGGAGTCGCCTTGAATCATGTGAACCAAGGCTATCAAAATCGATGTTTTTGGATGATAAGGGACCGTTCATTATTTCTACCGGAGGGGGGGGGGGGGGGCGGTAGCTGGAAGAAAGCAACAACCAAAAAACACATGACCCCCCTTCCCAAGATACTAAAAAGTTTTGACCCCCCCTCTGGAATGTAGAAAAAAGTTATGACCCCCCCCCCCCTTATTTTTTTGTACACACACCCCGGCTTACAAATACAATAAGCATACACAATTGAAGGGGTGGCTGTAAATTAGCACTTTAACTTAGCACTTTATTGCACCCACCCCTTCAATTATGAATATTTGAGAATACTATTCTTAAAAATATACACCAAAAAAAAAAATATATATACAACAATTATATTATTATATACACTTGTGATTTTTGTGGAGTAAAGTGTATAATTTCAGACAGTGTACATGTAGGGGTGGGCATGTTGTCAGCATGGGCACAGTGTATGTAACTTTGGCTCTGTGCATGCAAACATTTGCCTGTGTGCATGTAAAATTGTGATATTCAGCCATTTTTACAATTTTAAGGGGGGAAACAAAATCAAGGAAATATTGCTGTTGTGCAGGTAACTTTTATTTAAACATGCTTTAAAACACCGAAAATCTATTTTGTGGCCACATGCCCATGATTGAGGTCTATTTTGGCTTTAAGGGGGGAATTTTTTATTTAATTTTTTGATTTTTGTGAGTGCTGTTATTATTGAATATTAATCAAATGAATACAAAAGTATACATTTTTGGAAAGGAAATGGATCAGAGAATCCAAATTTGGTGTTAATTTTGACCCAAAATGTTGAATTTTTGAGAAAATCACAAAATCCACTTTTTTTGACTCAATTTATTTTGGAACAAGCTAACTAAATTATTTTTGAGTAAAAATGCCCAAAATTGCTTGATTCTAATATTATGTCACCAATCTAGGGACGATTCTCTCATTTTTTCACCTAAACTTGTATTTTTTGAAATTTTAACCAGAAAGTGCCAAAAAATTGAAAAAATATGCCTTAAGAAAAAATGAGAAAATCATCCCTAGAATAGTGTCTTAATAGTATAATCAAGCAAATGTTGGCATTTTTTACTCAAAATTAATTTTGTTAGCTTGTGGCACTAGCTTGTCCCAAAAAAAATGGTTAAAAAAGTGATTTTTTTTGTGATTTTCTCAAAAATCAACATTTTTGGTCAAAAATGATGCCAACAATGGATTCTCTGACCCAAATCCCATCCAAAAATGTATACTTCTATATGCATTTGATTAATAGTTCAATAATTACAGCACTCACAAAATTCCAAAAAAACTTCCTTAAGTCCCCTCCTCTCCTTAAACATGCTTTAAAACACCGAAAATATATTTTGTGGGCACATAAAAAGAGCCATATTTCACATGATTGAGGTCTATTTGCTTTAAACATGCTTTAAAACACCGAAAATCTATTTTGTGGGCACATGCCTACATAACACAAGAGAAATAGGCATATTTCCCATGAATGAGGTCTATTCTGGCTTTAAACATGCTTTAAAACACCGAAAATCTATTTTGTGGGTACATGCGCGCATAGCGCGAGAAAAATAGCAATATTTCCCTTGATTGAGGTCTATTTTAGCTTTAAACGTGCTCTAAAACACCGAAAATCTATTTTGTGGGCACATGCGCGCCTAGCGCTAGAAAAATAGCCATATTTCCTATGATTAAGGTCTATTTTGGCTTTAAAAATGCTTTAAAACACTGAAAATCTATTTTGTGGGTACATGCGTGCATAGCGCGTGAAAAATAGCCATATTTCCCATGATTGAGGTCTATTTTTGCTTTAAACCTGCTCTAAAACACCGAAAATCTATTTTGTGGGCACATGCGCGCATAGCACGAGAAATATAGCCATATTTGTACTAAAACATTATGGTTTGAAATATTAGTACAAAAAAGTTATGATCCCCCTTTAATTTCCTAAAAAAAGTTGTAACCCCCCCCCCTTTTGATTTCTTGAAAAAGTTATGACCCACCCCTGTTTGGTGCCGGCCCCCCCCCCCCCCCCCCCCCTCCGGTAGAAATTATGAACGGTCCCTAAATTTTATGACATGTTATGTATAAGAAAGTGAGGAATTGCAGCAACCATTAACCAATATTATAGGCCTATAATCTATAAAGTGAGACAAACAATTTGACACCTTATTTATGTGATTTGGACAGCAGTTATATTTGACCACAACTTGACCTTTGCCACATAACTTCCATAATATAAGTCATAACCCCGGGTCATAACCATGTCAAACTATTATATTGTTTGTGATCAATAAACAAAGAGCTATAATTTGATATATTGGTTGTGTCTGTAAAGGATTTTTAAAAATTTCCCCCTCCCCGAATGTTACCCCCTTTTTTCTTTAAACGCTCAACAGCTACGAGTTGGCATCATACAGATTTGAAATCAGTACGTCAAAGTCTCCCAGAAAAAAATGATAAAAATCCCGCATACCCGATTTTGAGGTTAGGGTTAAAATCCTCTTTGTGCCAACGGACTGTATAATAAGGTTTCACAACATTTAGGTAAGGATTTTTTTCGGCACGTGGCAAATCCGGAAGGGGTGGTTTCTACAGAATTCTTTATGGCTGCGACTATACCAGGGTTAAAGTGTTAATTTAAAGGGGCTTGTTCCTCTCAAGTGTTTGTCCTGGACAAAAGTCGCATGACTCCCTACGTATCTGAGTCTCCGTGTGTCAATGTAATAATACCCATGGTGCAATAGGTTTGCCGCGAATTTTAATCGACCAAACGTAATGGTGAAATTTATTTACGGACGAAATCGGTGTCTAGAATCGTTTCAAAAAGTAGTGTTATGCATTATAATGAAATCAGAATTACAATCTCCTTCAGCATATAATCAACTGTTGTTAAAAATGCACAACAATCGAAATATAAAGTATTTTAGCCTCCGATTTAAATGATATTTGTATTCATCCTGCAAATGATATATGTTTTTCAGTTTGTTATTACACTTTATTTTTAGAAATTGACAGGATTGCTTAATATTATTGAATGTTGAATGATAATTTTCTTTTCCAATTTCACTGCGATTAAGAATGTCCTGTAAATACACTAATTGTGTTGACTATTCCGTTCATTGAACTATGGCCCCTATCTAGTTAATGAACATGATCTGCGAAGGCCAATTGTTATGAAAATAAGAAGCCAGTCGGCTGATGTCCTTGAATCGATTTTCTTATTTCCTACACCACCGATATTTGTAATTTGCTCCGAAATTCCGAAAAGAGAGTTGTATCTTTAAAACTACATCACGCGGTTCACGGCTTCCACGGCCTGGTATGGGCGACAGTCAAATATTTTGGCGTAGATTTGATATCGTGCTGAACTCATCATGCTCATTGCTACGAGAGCGTAATTATAAAACGCTGGCGTAAGTGTCCTAAATTCTGTGCCGTTCCCTAGAACCAAGGCAAGTTAGAACCTACGCTCTGACCATGCAAGCCCGGCATGCAAGGCCAGATGAAGTATGCATGTCTGTTCACGTCGCATAGTGCAAGATCCAGGGTACCCAAAATGTAATCGTACGGACCTAAACAAAATGCGCAAAATCCTTTTAATGGCAACTATCTTGAATTTATGAAAATTATTAATTAAAGCTTAATTTCTTTTAGGATCACGCCGTGAGCATAAAATAAACAAAAATATTAGACTTGACTATTGCCGAGTGTCAAATCGACTATAATCTAATTTAATGCAACTTTGCCACCTGACGCTCCGAAAGGATAACACTGACTAGACCAACATTTGCGGATGCCACCGTGATGATGAGAAGCAAGTCTGCTATTTATTTTGCACTGACTACATACGCCAAAACAATTCAAACGATAAACTAATTTTGCAATATAAATAGTACGAATTTCTGACCTACATTGTATAAAGCGGATGGTAAGAACGTTTTCCCATCCAGCCCAGACACGGCCACAAACTGTACTAAGGGCTGACGTCAGAATTAATTACCAAGCATACGATACGTGGAAGGAATGAACCCTATACCCAACCAAAACTGAATTGAATTGACATAGACACAACAGCCATATTAACGCAGAACCGCGAATTTATAACAAGTTTAAAAGGGTAGACATGCAATTGTCGCCCTTTAAAATTGCATTACACAAATTTTGATTACATAAAGGCTGAAAACAGATTTAAACAGGACGTACATTTTTACAACGAGGATGGAAAGATTATTTCACCCACCCGCTTTTGCGTTCACTATTCGACTAATGATGTAGGAACAACTCCAAGATCCTATTTACGATCTTTGCATACATTTAATGATACCATTTTGTTACATGTACATACAATGAGTACCAACAATAAAATTCCATAATTTCATACTGGCTTAATTTAAACCAAATTTGACCTCCTTTGTGGGAAAACGCACAATTTGCATTACATTTTGTACAAATACTTGTTGAATAAATAATGCATATCAACGGTTACAATTTTAAATGATTGTAAAGTACTTCTTTACATTGAAAGAAAAAACCACAACTGCCACACAAGTTTTTTCATTTGACGACGAAAAATGGGAACACTTGCCTAACCCTCCCCTTTTTTCTTGAAAAGGATTAGGAAGCTTGTGGCGGAAAGCATGTGAGCCCTGGATGCGAATTGAAGTACAACAACGCGTTTTCCCAATCAGAAACAAAGATTCCCTATCATTTTCAGTTAGATGCACATTATCATACAAGTAGAGAGAACGAATCACTGGGCTTAATAGTTGCGTGTCTGATAAAACACATGTTAGGCAGTCTACAGCATATGCTATCGGAAATGATTGATATTGGACATACATTTCATACCAGCTTTTTGATTGCGAGCATCAAGATAATAGACGCGAGGCAGAAAATCAGACCAAATAATTGTATTAGGGTACAAATGGCTAAGGGCGATAGGATTTCCTCACCAGTGGCCGTAACCCCGTAATGTGCCATTGAACAGAACGTTGGAACCAACATGGACAACAATGGTAGACGGATCCCTACGCCTCTTTAGCCATTTAGATAACTATTCGCGTAACCCACCAAATTACAATTACATATCTATATAATAATACGGAATCGCCGATTCTTGTACGGAGATGTTTTCCCCTTTCCGCACCTTCGATTGACTTCAAATTTTCTGTGTGAGTGCGTATGGGTCCCACGACGAACCAGTTTATGTTTGATTTTTTAAATTCGGGTTAGATTTCGTGAAATTCGAGTTTTTTTAGCCCGTTGCTACGTTATTGCTACGCGCCGCGTATACGCTGAGCACGCCATGGCGATGGCCGTCGCGTAATCGGGCGATTGTCGGCGCCCGCGTATTCAGCCGATTGTCGGCGCACGCGTAGTCAGGCGCCGATTGCCGGCGTACGCGTAATCGGGCGATACCGGAACACGCGTAGGTGCACACGCGTTAGTGGCGCAAAGCGTAGTTTGTTATGAGGTAGAGTAAAGGCGGCAGGCTTCCGTTGCTCCATAGTGCAAACCCTATAGTACAAGAAAACGGCATGATGAGACAACAACAAAAAGTCAATCATATAGCAAGGGTATACAGGGACCCCTTAAGTTAACCCTTTCAACGCGGCTATTAGTATTAGTTTTGCCATATACAATACAAATTTTTCAGAAACCATTCCCAACTTTCAAGGTCTATCTCAAGGATTACTGAACCAATACTAGGCATGTTTGTATTTATTTCAATGCATTTCTCATGGTGATTCCAATATGGTAATGAAATTCAATAATTGTAAACAAAATTTATAAACATTTTGTGAAATTTTGGAATGTCGTCTGCAGACGCCTGCCGCGTGGAAAGAGTTAAGGAACTGGGAGAAAGGCCGGCGCAAACCGTATAAGGCGCAAACCGTAGGCCTGCATCCAGGATAACATGTGTTAATAGTGACAGGAAAAATGCGTTTATACGACAGTACCTTAGTCCCATCGCGGACCCATCCACAATGCGGGCCACGGGCAGGGCGTGCTATATAAAAACATAGATAGGCCAGAAAACCGTGATATCATATTATACATGGGGGTTAGGCCTATAAATAAACAAGGAACTGTTAGAGCAAAATATGCATGCAGAAATAGTCATACTGGAGAAATAATTTAATGTCAATAGGCCGAAAAATAAAATAAACGGATGGCTAACACTGAACTGGGTGGGTACGAAGTGATCATGGTGAGAACCCGCCTCCCGCCAACTATGAAAGACCCACCATAAAACTTAATAAAACCACTAAAAGAAACCAGTGGCGTCGCGGACCTAAATTTATTTATTACAGCGGCGGCGTGTTCTATGAAAGACTTGGCAACTTTTAGGGGGCGGGGGCGTTCGCGAAGGGGTTGTGAAATCTAGGCCTACACGTGTGTATGAACACATGGGTTGGGTAGGCCTGTCTGGATTATAAGGGTACACCTGGAGTATGGAATATTAAGGGTACCTGTGATAACTGGATTTTAAGGATGTATGGGGTAGGGCCTACCAGAGTGGTATGGGATACCTAATAATATTTAGCGTCTCTGGAATTGGGTCCGAGATTCAAATATATCACAAAACTCAATTTTTGTGAACAAAGTCTATTTCAAATGAGAAGAAAAAAAATTCAGGGATCTACAATTTTGAACTAATTATCTAGGCCTATGCCCATTTTGCTACAAATCATGAAGGTATCTAATTTAGATAATAATACTCAGCTAGCGAGTGCCCGAGCGTAGCGAGGGTACGCCGCTAGTGAGTACTATAATATGTGTACATACAAAATCCATATCTTGTACTAGGGCGACCTACATAATATATGCACAAAGATAAGAATTCAATGCGATAGTAACCGGCTGCGCAAAACTCAAAACTCTATCTCTGTAGAGAAAAAGAAACATAGTACTTGGCTCCAGGTGCTAACTATCTCGTGCCAACCCGATTGAATACTTAACAAGCCCATATATATGAACTCCCCCATGGGTAACCAGCAATGGCTAACTAAAATTTAACATGTGTTCGCTAAATAAAACAGTGATGTCACCAATTATCAGAGTGCGCAAATTACGTTTGGGCAACGCTCCGATCATCATTATTTCATAAGAGTACGTGGTTAACAAAGTAAACGAGAGATGCCATTGGCCCCGTCACACAATCCGTCAGCCATCATTATCCGTTTTACTGTAGCTCAATCATCCCCAAAATGTATACGCTAAATAGCTTGAGATACTAGTGCTTACGTTGTACTTGAAGATAGCAGTAGTGTAACAAGAAGAGTCTTTTAAAAAGACAAACAGCACTCAAAGGGTGTAAACAACAGCGTTATCCGAATGACGGTTTTTGTAGTTGATTTTCACCAGCATCCGATCCAAGTATAAACTGATGTGACAATTCTGTTGTGACAGCAATAATTCTTAAGTAAACCAAGCTCGTGATTAACATTTGTTGAAGATAGCAGTATGGTAAAGCAATATCCAAGAGTGAGCCGAATATCATATTGCATACACGAGCATCCGTTCCAAGAATACATTGAGGCAAAATACAACCGTTGTGTGTAACAATATTTAGTAAATAATGATATAGCTACCCAGTCGTTGAAGTTATTTAAACCATACCCTGTACGAGTACATGTAGACGATAACATGGCATAGTTGGGTTTCATTGAAAACACTGTTTTGGCTATTTGGTATTGACTGAAGCTACCATAATAGTGCAGAACACTTACAGCACCATATATGGCGTATAGTTGTAGTAACTTACACGCATTTGCAACTGGTGTGAATTAATAAACAACGGCTTTTGTTAATATTATGAAACAACAACAAAATCTTGTTTCACAGTTATCAGAAAACAGCGATACCTTCGTATGAGATCGTGCCTCCGCATGATGCAAGAACCAAATGAAGACGATAGTGGACTCTCCTCTGAGCTTACTGGAGAATTCAGCCCTAAGGATGTCAGGTTTTCAATAGTTACACGAAACAGCCTGGACCGTCAAACGACGATACGAGAGTCGAATCACAGACTTAATCAGACTTCCTCAGAGGGGTATCTTTGATAAGCTAAAGGGATTGCAAGCGTCCACGACATGCAGTTGAAGGCCATCCAGGCCATCATGGAGATGAGAATGGTGAGTGTATTAAGAATAGAACTTTACATTTTCTTATTGTACGCATGTCTATTGAGAGACCTTTAGACTTTTTGGCCCGCATGAGACCTCCCATCAGTCCGTATATGTACCCGTATATGAGCCATTTCAAGCATCTTCCCTCGAGGCTTTTAGCTACGAAAACCAGGTTTGTTTTCCTTAGCCCAAGCTTCGGGCAGGAGATGTTCAGGAAATTCATACCCTCGTCATTCATAACCATTATAATGATTTTCGACAGTGCAGGGGTCCCTTTTCTTTTAGACCATGTTTTTTTTCTCGCGAAAGATGGATGCAGTGACTTCACGTCGACACCAATATTTCTCTTATATATCGGTAAACTTATATTTATAAAGGGGTCAAAAAAGTAAGTCCCCCCCCCCTAAATTCGATTACTTTTGTTTATGTAACTTCGAACACAATTAGGCGTTTCGAAAAATTGAAACGATTATGAAAAGAGAAAACGCCTGGCACCAATAGAAAGTTTTACATTTTCGATATCATGTTTACTTTTCCCAAAACAGTCACATTTCCCCAAAATGATGTTTTCAGAAAAAGTGGCACTTGGTCCATACCAGACAATTTTAAAAACTCTCTCTCGTGATTTTTTTGTCCGAAAATTAGACCAATTTGTTTGCATAACTCCGCACAGGATTAATCGTTTTGAAAAATTAAAAAAATTGTGAAAAGAAAAAGTGCTTGGCTTCTCACTGAAAGTTTCTCCTGTTCAATATTATGTTTACTTTTCCCAAAATTGTCTCTTTTTCCCAAAACGATGTTCTCAGAAACAGTGGCAATTTTCAAAATCCTAGACAATTTTGTTTGCGTAACACCCCCACAATTAGACGTTTTGAGAAATTGAAACTTTTCTGAAAAGGGAAAACGCTTAGCTATCCGTACAAAGTTTCTCATTTTCTAGATATTGCTCTGGTCAAAGACCATGCGACCTTGATTTTTTCTTGTTCCTGACATTTGACCCCGAGGTTATGATTGACTTTTCTTTGTGTCTAATGAAAAGAGATCAGATGCATCAAGTCCGATTAAAATTGGAGCATGTCTTAAGTTTTACCGTGTATAGGGAAATGACCCTCAGTGACCCCCATTTGACCTGTCAATTTTTATTGCTGAAGACCCTATATGTGCATGGACCAAAGGAATCCATCGACCAATTCTGACGGTTATCAGTCATTTCCTCTGACAAAAGAGGTATTTTGAGTGAGAGGAGTGAAAATTGACATTTTGAGCCCTAGTGACCCCAAATATTCTTATATTAAAAAAACTGGAATATGATTTATGTATACGGACATAATGAATATGATGATCGATTTTGACGATCTTGGCTCGTTTCGCTAAGGAGCCAGAGCAAAGACGATTTCTTGTGCAGGCCAGCATGCTTAGCAACACTCGGGCAACACTACACTGGCAACGGGGCTTTTCGCCCAACCAAACAGCCAAACATGTGTTTAAGTAATTAACAGCTGGTGGTCGTTTTGACTTTCCAACTTTTAATACATGGTACATATAGGCAAATTTAGCTCTAGATATGAAAAGAAGTTGAATCCCGAGAGGATTGCGTTGAAGTCATTTAATTGTACTACTTGCAGCAGGATTTTCTTGAAGACCCTCGTTTAACAAAATTATAAACCTTTCTATGTAATGCCAATGGGAACCAGTAGACACTGGTGACAGAAATCGGTCCGACTAAAAAAACTAAGAATGTTTTAAGGTTATGAATATTAAATAAACAAGTTTGGGGGATAAAAATAAAAACTGGTAAAAGTTGGAGAAAAAATGGAGAGAGGATAGGCCCTACAGGTAAATAAGAGTAGGCACATATTTAAAAAAATTAAAACAGGAACATCAAAACTTCAAAAAATAAGTAACATTTTTTGAACAAGGAATAAAAATATAAGTTATGTTACATTTTATAAACATCGCCAGCTTCGGAAAATATAGCAGCTTCCAAGATATATCCAACCATCCCATAGTAATCGCGACTTTCCACCACGTTGTTATCCCATAATAATCACCCTTGGACCCCGGTAGTTAGATTTATAGTGGTGTTGAAAATTTTAAATGTTTGAAAATTTACTTCAGAATTCAAGACGAACATTAAAAATTGTCATTATGGTTGTTTAAACACAGCAAAACTTGATTATCGCTATTTATTTAAAAACGCCCTATATGCAAATATGTTTCGCGTTATGTATCACGCGTACTGCAGGGGGTTACTGTCGGACGTAAAATGCTCGTTACGGCTCTACGAGTATTTTTGAATCGACGTTTTCTTGTACAAAGAGGGCTATTTTTCTTAATCCTTATAGGTGTAAGTTCATGCATGTAATACAGTTATACAAATATACTAATCCCAGTTTTTATCATAATTGAGGGCGCAGCCTCCAACACATCTCTTAGTGCCCCTTTAATACATAACTCTCTATTCATAACTGAGCACCAGCGAAATAACGAGGTAAAATATTGCGCCATAATTATCCCATAATATCGCAGACGTGCTAGGCATGAGCATTTTTATGTTTTGATGTTGATTTATTGAGAAGTCTAGGGTTTTATTTTAATAAAGTTTGTGCTCAATAAAGCCCAAACTCTTTTAACCACCGATGCGGTAATTGTCAATGGTCATTGTCATTTAATTGTGGGCGTCCTTGGTTACCGTTTGACAATTCACGGCCACTTCCGGGTGCCCGCGAGCAGCCTTTTGTTTGATTGTTTTGCTATGCCCATTGAGCTCATTTGTACCTCATTCGCTTTGTGGCTTCCATACTAAGAGGTTCTGATTTTAAATAAAACTACTCCCACCCTCCCATTTCATTTTGCTTTACTCCATCTGCATGGTTGCTTAATCCATTGTCTAGTTGCTATCGACCATTTAATTCTGTTTCATTAGCCGATTTGTGTTGTTGTTTTTGGTTGTTTTTTGTTGGTTTTTGCTTTTTCCTTCTCTACTAATCGGGTGCTTTTGATTTATTCCTTCCAATTTTTTATTGATTTTTACCAATTCCTTAATTAAGATTTTGTCATTCCTCATTCAATTGGGCTCGTTTTGTTTTTGTTTAGTTGGTTGTTTCAGATTGGCCGTTTTGTTTTTGTTTTGTTTTTGTTTTTAAAAAAAAAAAAAAAAAAATGAACTGAAATACTCGAAATATATATATTTAATCTTACTATAATTCACCGTATGTTGTATGTATGTATGTATGTATAGATGTATGTATGTGTGTATCCTGAAAAGGCTTTCTCATTTTGCGTCTTAAAGCCGTGAATATTTCACTGATATTGGATGATGTCTTGAGACAGGTTATAAGCTATAAATGGCCGAAAACCGTACAGAATTGACCGAGATATGAGCAAAATGATGTCCAATTTAGGCCTTTTCAGCCCGGCTTTTGAGACTAATTTCTACGGGCCATGTTTGTTTTTCTCTGCGTACACTGTAACCATGCAGTCGGCGCGCGTTACACATAGCGCGCAGCAGTGCGCCATGCAAAATAAACGCGCACACGCACTACACCCACGCACCCCTACACACGCGGGCGGGCAAATATTGGAGAAATACGCTGCGCCACGGGAGTTGGTTTCGGTTTAGGCCTTGGGGTTGCATAAGCCACGGGCGGGGGCGGGGCGGTTAGGGGTTGTGTGTAATGATCCCTTTAGGGCCTAGGTTATGTTATGGTTATGGTCATGTTTTTTATACTGGGTACCCAAAAAAGGTGGATCTGTTACATTTGCACTACATATTATTACTTTGCATGCATATATTTTGGCTATTCTTTATCACACATACTTAAATTTGGTCTTATTTTGATGAGAAAGTATTTGGCCTTTATTTTAAAAAGAAAAATATAAACTACCATGGTTCTGTTAATTACAATAGTTCGTTAAACCTAATTAGTCAGGGGTGGAGGAGTATGTGGAGGAGGAGTATGTGGAGGAGGAGTATGTGGAGGAGGAGGAGTGCATAGTTGAACAAGTATGGTGCAATATACATTGGGCAAACATAAAATGCACTGGTTTCACTCTTGGTACAATTCTATATTGAAAACATAACATTATTGAAGTGTATTTGAATTAAAAATATAATTAGTTAATTAAGGAATCATTAATTAGCATTAAATAAGAAGCTCAAAAAAATGTTAAGAAACGTAAGTTGGTCGCAGTTTGCAAATGTATGCAAACATTTGCCTGCACCAAACTATCCATTTTAAAAATATAGAAAGGTTGAGGTACCCTTTTGAATAAATAAATTTAACTATTTAATTAAAAATTAAAAGAAGATATGTAATTAACCTCATGTATTCTGTATTGTCTGGATGTTAAATAGCACATTTTGTTAAATGCGTTTAGTGTGGTGTTATTACTTTGTTTTAAACTGTGTTACCAAATAAGTAAAAAACTGCTGGTTTTCATCAAGCTTGTAAACTCAGGAGAATTATTAAATTCTTAGGAATGCAACTGACCTGACCTAGTATAGGATGACCAGCATAAGCAGTTTGCCAATCAACATTGGATCACCCTATATGTTGAATACAACTTAAAACGAAAACAATTATATTTCAAACTTAAATCAGACTCTTGAAATTTGAATACTGGGTTCAAACATTATGGAAACTAACCTAATTTGTTCATTTGAATGTGCTTTGCACATCATGAAGGTACAAGAAGAATGAACGCAATTAATTGTATGCCACTAAACATGTGCCATTGGGAAAATCTGAGTCACCCTGTAGTTAAAGGGCCCCTTTTTATTGAACATTATTTGAAACTCATACCACTTTAAGCATTTGCCACATCAAATTGGAATGTAAAATCATGTTTCAGATGCAAATATAAATTCATTCAATTTAATGAGTTGTGGATAATCATGTATACCTATAAATTAATGTTTTAAACACCCTATATGTTAGAAAAGGGTGACTTTTAAAATCAATCAATGTTCATGTTCATGCATTTTTATTTGAAATCTACTTGAATTTTGTTAAAATACTAGTCTTTGTATGTATGTAGTAATAGAAGCATTTTTCTGGAACTAAATAAACAAATTTGTAGACACCCTGTATGTAGAATTTCAGATTCGTAATGAAACTTAATTTGCATATGTCTGGATGGGTATTTTATTAAACTACTTTAAATCTGTACTGAACTTTTCTCTCATCACTTCATATACATAGTGGAAGTAATTATTGTAACCCTTCTTTTTAAGAAGATTTTGCTTGTTACACCCTGTACAATTTCGGACCACCCTGTATAATCAACTTGATTGTATGCTATTTGCATCCGTTACAGTATATGCTTTCAGAATATGTATACTTTTACCAACTTTAAATGTAAACTTTTTCAGATATAATGCATAAACTGAAAAAGGAACCTAATTTATTGAAAAAGGGACATGTAACACAAATTGTACCCAGTATAAAAAACATGACCTTATGTAGTTTGGGATGGGGTTAATAAAGAAATGTATTATTAAATTGCGTAACGATGGTGTCAGATGTGGGATTTGATACTGTATGTGACACGCGGGCGGACAAATATTGGAGAAGTACGCCGCGCTACGGGAGATAGTTAAGGTTAGGCCTTGGCGTTGAGATAAATTGCGGGCGGGGAACTTTGGGCTTTGGGCTTGAGGTATGCCACGGGGAGGGGCGGGCGGGGCGGTGACGAATGGGGGTTGTGTGTAATGATGTAATGTGGTTTGGGAGACAGGGGGTTAATGAAAAAATGTGATGCTAAATTGCGTAACGGATATGCCACTGGACGGGGGCGGGCCGGGAGGGGACAGGGAGGGGGAGGGACGGGTGGGGTACGGGAGATGGTTAAGGTTTAGGCCTTGGTGTTGAAATATGCCACGGGGCGTGTGCGGGCGGGGGGTAATTTTCAATTTTATTTTTAAATTGAAATTTAAAAACTTTTGAATTAGGCTACAAAACCTTTTGATTTGAATATTGGAGAAGTACGCCGCGCTACGGGAGATAGTTAAGGTTAGGCCTTGGCGTTGAGATAAATTGCGGGCGGGGAACTTTGGGCTTTGGGCTTGAGGTATGCCACGGGGAGGGGCGGGCGGGGCGGTGACGAATAGGGGTTGTGTGTGTAATGATGTAATGTGGTTTGGGAGACAGGGGGTTAATGAAACAAGGTCTTCTAAAAAACTGGGTGGACAAGTGTTTTTAGTGTCAAAAGGATAATGAGAAGACTTGGAATGGATCTGTTGAATTTTGTGGAAGTCGGCAAGAGGATCACTATTGTGTTGTTTCTGGAAGGAAATCACCGAGACGTTATGTGAGCGATAGGCCCTATGTGGTGAAGTTTATGGAGAAAAAAAAATTGAAAGAAAATATAATTTATAATTTAATTTAAATTCCAATGTTTATTAATTACGAGAAAAACGTCATTTATGACAAATTCAAAAATGCAACAAAATAACTTGGATTTCCCGGGGCGCCAGGATAATTATTATAATACTAATAGTCAATCGTTTTGTAACAAGGTCTTCTAAAAAACTACTGGGGGGGGGGGGGACTTGGAATGGATCTGTTGAATTTTGTGGAAGTTGGCAAGAGGATCACAGTGTGTTGTTTCTGGAAGGAAATCACCGAGACGTTTGTGAGCTAGGCCTATATCATTATGGTGAAGTTAAGAAAAAGAATTGAAAGAAAAAATATCAGTAGGCCTATTTATAATTTAATTTTAAATTCCAATGACAAATTTAAAAGTGCACAAAATAACTTGGATTTCCCAAGGCGCGAACTTGGGACCGCCAGGATAATTTGTAGTCAATCGTTTTGTAAAGATAAATCACGAATAAATACACTGTATAAGTTCATGAAGTTCATAACAACAGCCGAATAAAAAAAAGAAAATCGTGATATTCATGACATATTCATTGAACCAAAAAAGTAAAAAATAATAATAGATAAAAAAAAGAGTCTCATTAATAAACAAACTAATGATATTGTAAGTAATTAATATAATGAAACATCAAAAAGTACCAATATTATACAAAAAGATATGTGGTCCCCAGCAGAATTGAACCCAGATTCAATGCACCACAGCCGGAGGAAACAACCGCTACACCAACGGGGTGTCATTACATATGTGGAAGTCATAAGTTATAATAATATTGAGACTGTCTGGTTTATCCACTCAATAAACTATTAAAATGTGATATTTGAACTACATGTCCATCAAAACACCATTTTATTTATTGTAATAGACACATATATTATAAAATATCATTAAAATACTAATTTTGCCTTGAAAATCTGAATTTGGCGGCGATTGGCGATATTTAGCATTTTATACCAAAAGTCTACTGCCGGCTGTATTAAAAAGCTCAAATTGCATGAAACCACAGATAAGATTCGTTTTTCTATCAATACTTCTTCCTTTATGTATAATACAATTTACATTATTTAGTAAATACAATTGTAACGTTTAACGTCACCACTAGCTAATTGAAACAATAATAATGACCCATGACCTTTCATCTGAAAGCTAAGGTGGCCAAGTTAACTTGTCCACCAAAAATGTGATGCTAAATTGCGTAACGGATATGCCACTGGACGGGGGCGGGCCGGGAGGGGACAGGGAGGGGGAGGGACGGGTGGGGTACGGGAGATGGTTAAGGTTTAGGCCTTGGTGTTGAAATATGCCACGGGGCGTGTGTGGGCGGGGGGTAATTTTCAATTTTATTTTTAAATTGAAATTTAAAAACTTTTGAATTAGGCTACAAAACCTTTTGATTTAAAACAAAAATGTTTGAAATATTGTTCTATTCCTATGTGTTTCGTTATAAATTGTCAACACTTTATTTTTGTAGGTGTCTATCTGGTAGGCCCTACTCCCTAGCGGGAGAGCCCGTCCGCAGGACGGGCGTGCCGCTAGTCTTACTATAATTCACCGTATGTTGTATGTATGTATGCACGTATGTATGTATGTGTGTATGTATGTATGTATGTATGTGAGTATGTATGTATGTATCCTGAAAAGGCTTTCTCATTTTGCGTCTAAAAGCCGTGAACGTTGCACTGATAATAGATGATGACTTGACACGGGTTATAAGCTATAAATGGCCGAAAACCGTACAGAATTGACCGAGATATGAGCAAAATGATGTCCAATTTAGGCCTTTTCAGCCCGGCTTTTGAGACTAATTTCTACGGGCCATGTTTGTTTTTCTCTGCGTACACTGTAACCATGCAGTCGGCGCGCGTTACACATAGCGCGCAGCAGTGCGCCATGCAAAATAAACGCGCACACGCACTACACCCACGCACCCCTACACACGCGGGCGGGCAAATATTGGAGAAATACGGTGCGCCACGGGAGTTGGTTTCGGTTTAGGCCTTGGGGTTGCATAAGCCACGGGGCGGGGGCGGGGGCGGGGCGGTTAGGGGTTGTGTGTAATGATCCCTTTAGGGCCTAGGTTATGTTATGGTTATGTAGTTTGGGATGGGGTTAATAAAGAAATGTATTATTAAATTGCGTAACGATGGTGTCAGATGTGGGATTTGATACTGTATGTGACACGCGGGCGGACAAATATTGGAGAAGTACGCCGCGCTACGGGAGATAGTTAAGGTTAGGCCTTGGCGTTGAGATAAATTGCGGGCGGGGAACTTTGGGCTTTGGGCTTGAGGTATGCCACGGGGAGGGGCGGGCGGGGCGGTGACGAATGGGGGTTGTGTGTAATGATGTAATGTGGTTTGGGAGACAGGGGGTTAATGAAAAAATGTGATGCTAAATTGCGTAACGGATATGCCACTGGACGGGGCGGGCCAGGAGGGGACAGGGAGGGGGAGGGACGGGTGGGGTACGGGAGATGGTTAAGGTTTAGGCCTTGGTGTTGAAATATGCCACGGGGCGTGTGCGAGCGGGGGGTAATTTTCAATTTTTTTTTAAATTGAAATTTAAAAACTTTTGAATTAGGCTACAAAACCTTTTGATTTAAAACAAAAATGTTTGAAATATTGTTCTATTCCTATGTGTTTCGTTATAAATTTTCAACACTTTATTTTTGTAGGTGTCTATCTGGTAGGCCCTACTCCCTAGCGGGAGAGCCCGTCCGCAGGACGGGCGTGCCGCTAGTCTTACTATAATTCACCGTATGTTGTATGTATGTATGTAGGTGTGTGTGTGTGTGTGTGTATCCTGAAAAGGCTTTCTCATTTTTCATTTTAAAGCCGTGAATATTTCATTGATACTAAATAATGACCGGACACGGGTTATAAGCTATAAATGGCCGAAAACCGTACAGAATTGACCGAGATATGAGCAAAATTATGGCAATTTAGGGCCTTTTCAGCCCGGCTTTTGAGACTATTTCATGTTTGTTTTTCTCTGCGTACACTGTAACCATGCAGTCGGCGCGTAGCACATAACGCGTCGCATTGCGCCATGCAAAATAAACGCGCACACGCACTACACCCACGCATCCCCTACACACGCGGGCGGGTAAATATTGTAGAAATACGCTGCGCCACACGGGGTTGGTTATGGTTTAGGCCTTGGGGACGGCAGGGTGGGGGGGCAGCGGGTCATAAGGTAACGAAATAATGTGGTTTCTGATAAAACAAAACATGATATGGTGAATCTAAATTACGTAACATCGTGTCATATGTGGGATTTGATACTGTGTGCGACACGCTGGCGGACAAATATTGGAGAAATACGCCGCGCTACGGGAGATGGTAAAGGTTAGGCCTTGGCGTTGAGATAAGCCGCGGGGCGGGGAACCTTAGGCCTTGGGTTGAGATATGCCACGGGCGTGGCGGGGGCGGTGACGAATGGTGGTTGTGTGTAATGATGTAATGTGGTTTGGGAGGCAGGGGGTTAATGAAGAAATGTGATGCTAAATTGCAGTAACGGATATGCCACGGGGCGGGGGCGGGCGGGGCGTTTTGGGGCGGGAGTGACGGTTGGGGTACGGGAGATGGTTACGGTTTAGGCCTTGGAGTTAAAATATGCCACGGGGCGTGGGCGGGCGGGGGGTCTTTGAATTAAAACAAAAATATTTTAAATATTGTTCTATTCCTATGTGTTTCGTTATAGATTTTCCAACATTTTGTGTTGTTTCATTTGTAGCCTGTAGGTGTTCTATCTGTAGGCCCTACTCCCTAGCGGGAGAACCCGTTCGTTTTTAGGCCTCTGTCATGTCTGTTCCTTGATATTCCTAGGCCTTTATCTTGCCTGAGCCCGCGCGGCTCAACCATGGGGACCAATTGCCATATCGGCTCCGGTCTTAATTATTCCTTATTTTTTAGGCCTCTGTTCCTTGATATTACTAGGCCTTTATCCTGCCTTAGCAGCTTAACATGGGGACCAATTGCCAGAATGGCTTCGGTCTTAATTATTCCTTATCCTGGCCTTCTATTCTGTGATTATCCTAGGCCTATATCTTGCCTTCGTGGCTCAAACATGGGGAACCAATGGCCATAATGGCTTCGGTTCTTAATTACCCTGTTTTTAGGCCTTTGTCCATTGCTGTCCTTGGTCATTACCTTGCCCTTGCGGCTTTCCCAGTGATTCAATTGACATAATGAGTTTGGTTTCACTGTTTTGGGCCTTGTGTTTTTTGTTGTACCTTGGCCTCCCAAGCGTAGTAATTGTAGTTACCACAGGCTCTACTGCGTGATGTAGTGGATGGCAAATATTGTAATTTTAAGGAGAATTTTTTAAAAAGTCAGGGATTTAAATTCCAATTATTCTCTTTAATATAAGAAATATTTATAAATGGTAAAAGAAATGTATTACTGCTTCATCCTATAATTGGTATTATATTAATTAGGCCAACTCATTTAGAGTTCAACTAGTTAATTACCGTTCAAAAATCAATTTTCTGAAACTATCACTTGATAAGATTTCATCGGTGGTAGAATTGTTGGTCACTTACCCCTTCCCCCCAGATTTGATTATTTTATATTTCAAATTACTGATTTACAAATTGAATAACATTGAAAGAAAGCATTGATAAATTAGGCCAAGTTTATTTAAATGTTATAATCATCTTTAAAAATAATTGGAATTCTTTTGAGCTGTTCTCTAAGTTTATGTCCCTTAGGTATATCACTAGGACCCCCAATTATGGTTTGATAATTTTGTATTATTATCCTTTTTTGTACTCGTATCTTTTGTATGGCCAAACACCAGTTGGCATTTTGGCTAACGGTCTGTTCAATTTAAAAAAATATTTATCAATGTATTATAAGATTATAAGGGCTGATGCCCCTGCTAAATTATGTATCAACTATTCAACTTATGTAAATGTAGTTGTATACTAAATCCAATTGGTATGGTGCCTCAGAGCTATATAACCTATTTATGTCTTTGGCTGTGTTTTCAATTCCCGCTGTCTAAGGGTAATTATCATTTAATTAATTTCGAAGAAGAAGAAAAAAATGATTTGTACACTTTTAACCGCCATTAATGTGAAACTAAATGAATAATATAATTGATGACAAATTTTATAGAAAAACAAAAAAGTACACGCTCCAGACCGGACTCGAACTCACGTAAAAGTTTCCAAAAGAACATGAATCCATCGCCTTAACCACTCGGCCACCCCTACATACAAGAATGGTGAGTGGAAAATTATTTATATACCAAACAGAATATAGTTAACACGACGAATGTCGCAGATTTTGCAAAACTCTATCATTTGTTTTATATTATTTAATCCATTTCTCCACAATTGTAACAACATTATGTGTTCATATTTTCATATCCAGATCTAATATTTTATTTGTGTAATAGACATTACATACAATAGACATCTGTGTACAAATACTGATTCAAGATACATGAAAGCAATTCATAGACTCTACCACAAGGCCTGAATCTGAATTCAAATGTCAACATCCCAGGATGTTGACAAAAACGTTTTGACGCCTAGCGACCCCAAATGTTTTTTTATTTTAAAAACCAAACTATCATATATATGCGTACGGTCATAAGGAATATATTGACCAATTTTGACATTTTGGTCATTTCACTAAATTGCAATTTAAAAAATCGGACTTGTTGCGTCTTGTGTCTTTTACAAGGGCGTTATAAGTGAAAATCACGTTTTGACCCCTAGTGGCCCTCCTTGCCCTTTGACCCAAAGGTCATGATTGACTTTTTTCTTGTATTATCAAAAGACATAAGATGCAACAAATCCAATCAAAATCAGAACATGTTTTACATTTTACCTCTGTATAGTTCAATAACCCATAGTGACCCTTTCCTGACCTTTGACCTCAAGGTCATGATTAAACTTGTTTTCTTGTCTTTAATCGAAAGACAAAAGATACACAAAATCCGATCAGAATCAGAGCATGTTCTACATTTTACCCCTGTATAGTTCAATGACCCATAGTGACCCTTTTCTGACCTTTGATACCAAGGTGGTAGTTTACTTTTTTCTTGTCTTATCAAAAGACATAAGAAGACGCAACAAGTCCGATCAAAATTTGAGCATGCCTTAAATATTTTTCTGTATAGTTCAATGACCCTTAGTGACCCCGCGTGATAAATTATATGGTAAGAAAACCAACATTTTGACCCCTAGTATACGGTCATAAGAAATATGTTGACTAATTTTGACAATATGTTGACTAATTTTGACGATCCTATATGTTGACTAATTTTGACGATCCTAGGTCATTTCACTAAATTGAAAGAGCGTTTTAAAAAATCACGCTTTGGCCCCTATAGTGACCCACTGTAACCTTTGACCCCAAACTGAGAGGTACTTGTATGAAGGTCTGGTAGGTTCCTACTGACCAAGTCTGGTGATTGTAGCATGTAAGCTGTAGGAGCTGAGAAGAAGCGTTTTATAGATGGGTTTGACGGAAAGTAGAAGATGAACTAGATATTGCTCTGGTCAAAGACTAAGCGACCTTGATTGTTTTCCTGACATTTGACCCCAAGGTCATGATTGACTATTCTTCTTGTCTAATGGAAAGAGATCAGATGCATCAAGTCCGATCAAAATTGGAGCATGTATTGAGTTTGACCCCTGTATAGGTCAATGACCCCTAGTGACCCCATTTGACTTGTCAATTTTAATTGCTGAATACCCTTTATGTGCATGGACCAAAGGAATCCATTGACCAATTCTGACGGTTATCGGTCATTTCCTCTGATACAAGAAGGGTCATTCAATGCCAAATCAACCAATGGGTTGGTTGGTCACCCTCTCAGATTTGGCTTAAAATCATTTCTATAGTACATTTATAGGTATAATGAACACATGCAAAAAACTAGGCGCTCATTTCAAAGCGGTTTTAAAAACATGGCCTGTTGAAATTTGACACCAACCTGCATTTTTGAGTTGCATTTTTAAATATTCAATTTTGGATCAAGCACATCTCGAATTTGGTAAAAGATATTTAGCTGTAAATTGCTACCGTGAGTGATTGCTACCCAAGTAAACAGGATATGACGTCAGAAACAGTGTATCTCATCAACGTGAGGTCCCGTTGGCCTCCGAACATGCCTTCATATTTCGGAAATTGGAATATATTTTATTTTTAGACTCCCTCAAACACAGAAATAGTTATCACAGACTGTTCAAATCGCTTGCTGATGTTCTAGCCATTCAACTTAACTCCCACACATGTGTAGGCCATTTCAGACTTTTTAACTACATGATGGCCCAGACCCAAAGATGGGTCCGCATACAAAAATCATGAAAATAGCCCCCCTACCTGGTGACCTTTTACTCTGTAGACTGTAGTACAATACACTAGACAAATTTGAAACATTACACATTAGTACGCTGACACACCAAATCTATATGTGTATAAAACCGATCAAAATCAGAGCATGTTTTACATTTTACCCCTGTATAGTTCAATGACCCATAGTGACCTCTTCCTGACCTTGACCTGAAGGTCATGATTAACTTTTTCTCTTGCCTTATAGAAAGACAAAGGATACACCAAATCCGATCACAATCAGAGCATGTTCTACATTTTAACCCCTGTATAATAGTTCAACGACCCATAGTGACTCTTTTCTGACCTTTGACCCCAAGGTGTCTTTTCAAAAGATATAAGATGTAATAAGTCCGATCAAAATTGGAGCATGTCTTAAATATTTCCACTATGACCCTAGTAACCCCGCGTCAATTTTAATCGCTGAGATCACTGTATGTGCATGGATCCAAGGAATCTTTTGACCAATTCTGACATTCATCAATCATCAGCCATTTTCTCTGAGACAAGAAGCATTTTAAGTGACCAATTTTGACGATCCTATAGGTCATTTCACTAAATTACAAGGGCGTTTTAAGTTAATATCACGTTTTGGCCCCTAGTGACCCACTGTAACCTTTGACCCCAAACTGAGAGGTACTTGTATGAAGGTCTGGTAGGTTCCTACTGACCAAGTCTGGTGATTGTAGCATGTAAGCTGTAGGAGCTGAGAAGAAGCGTTTTGTAGATGGGTTTGACGGAAAGTAGAAGATGAACTAGATATTGCTCTGATCAAAGACTAAGCGACCTTGATTGTTTTCCTGACATTTGACCCCAAGGTCATGATTGACTATTCTTCTTGTCTGATGGAAAGAGATCAGATGCATCAAGTCCGATCAAAATTGGAGCATGTATTGAGTTTGACCCCTGTGTAGGTCAATGACCCATTTGACTTGTCAATTTTATTTGCTGAAGACCCTTTATGTGCATGGACCAAAGGAATCCATTGACCAATTCTGACGGTTATCGGTCATTTCCTCTGATACAAGAAGGGTCATTCAATGCCAAATCAACCAATGGGTTGGTTGGTCACCCTCTCAGATTTGGCTTAAAATCATTTCTATAGTACATTTATAGATATAATGAACACATGCAAAAAAAACTAGGCGCTCATTTCAAAGCGGTTTTAAAAACATGGCCTGTTGAAATTTGACACCAACCTGCATTTTTGAGTTGCATTTTTAAATATTGAATTTTGGATCAAGCACATCTCGAATTTGGTAAAAGATATTTAGCTGTAAATTGCTACCGCGAGTGATTGCTACCCAAATAAACAGGATATGACGTCAGAAACAGTGTATCTCATCAACGTGAGGTCCCGTTGGCCTCCGAACATGCCTTCATATTTCGGAAATCTGAATATATTTTATTTTTAGACTCCCGGCCTCAAACACAGAAATAGTTATCACAGACTGTTCAAATCGCTTGCTGATGTTCTAGCCATTCAACTTAACTCCCAAACATGTGTAGGCCATTTCAGACCTTTAACTACATGATGGCCCAGACCCAAAGTTGGGTCCGCAGACAAAAATCATGAAAATAGCCCCCCTACCTGGTGACCTTTGACCCTGTAGTACAATACCGACAAATTTGAAACATTACACATTAGTACGCTGACACACCAGATCTACATGTGTACAAAACCGATCAAAATCAGAGCATGTTTTACATTTTACCCCTGTATAGTTCAATAACCCATAGTGACCTCTTCCTGACCTTTGACCTGAAGGTCATGATTAACTTTTTCTCTTGCCTTATCGAAAGACAAAGGATACACCAAATCCGATCAAAATCAGAGCATGTTCTACATTTTACCCCCTGTATAGTTCAACGACCCATAGTCACTCTTTTCTGACCTTTGACCCCAAGGTGTCTTTTCAAAAGACATAAGATGTAATAAGTCCGATCAAAATTGGAGCATGTCTTAAATATTTCCACTGTTAAGGTCAATGACCCCTAGTGACCCCGCGTCAATTTTAATTGCTGAGATCACTGTATGTGCATGGATCCAAGGAATCTTTTGACCAATTCTGACATTCATCAATCATCAGCCATTTTCTCTGAGACAAGAAGCATTTTAAGTGACCAATTTTGACGATCCTAGGTCATTTCACTAAATTACAAGGGCGTTTTAAGTTAATATCACGTTTTGGCCCTAGTGACCCCTGTGACCTTTGACTCCAAACTGTGAGGTACTTGTATGAAGGTCTGGTAAGGGTCCTACTGACCAAGTCTGGTGATTGTAGCATGTAAACTGTAGGAGAAGAAGCATTTTGTAGATGGGGTTGCCAGAAACAAACAAACAAACAAACAAACAAACAAAAAACGACAGATACAAGACCTGGATTTTATGAGAAAAAAATCAAGGTAAGAAGATGAAGAAAGAAACGGCAGTGTTACAAGACCTCGATTTTTTTGAAAAAAAATCACGACGTATGAGGATTGTTGTATTAATCCTAACCTACTGTGTGAGAGCCATCGATTCAGACTTGGACACATCTAACCATCACGTCCGATTACTCCAGCCGACACAACCAATGAAGACAAAGCCTAATGGGGCCCTCACATGTATCCGTGTGAGCTGGGCGGCCCCTTACCGTCTTATAGAAAAACAACAGAGTCCAACACGGTGAACAATCAGCAAAACATGTCAACGGCCGCATTGATTTATCTTTTTGTCACCGGGTTCATACTGTTCTATACCGGGTCCTTATCGGCCTGGAACCGGGCTCATACCACCTCCTCACCAGGTCCTCACCGGCCGAAACGCTTGGGTACCGACCGAACCGCCTTGATAACGTCATCAAACTGCCCTGTATAAGCTGAGCACTCAAGCTCGCCGCTTCGCTCACATTCCGGGAATGTCTGTAAAATACATTTGTACTCACATGTATCCGTGTGAGCTGGCCGGCTCATTACCGTGTGACAAATTGGTGCAGACGGTGGCACACGGTGATGTCACACGGTGGGCCGTTTCCCGTCCGTTGAACACGTTGCCGGGGACATTGCCGGCCATCCGCGCCCGGCAGGACTTTTGAGCATGCTCAAAACTCTTGCCGGGTCCTGCCGGGTGAGTAAAAGCGGCGGCAAACGGTGAGAGCCCGGTTTGAGGACGGTATAAAGACGGCGCACCCGTTTCACGCCCGTTCGCAGGGCGGTAATGGCAGGCGGCCACCTTACCGTCTAATAGAAAAACAACAGAGTCCAAACAATCAGTAAAAAATGTCAACGGGTGCATTAATATTTTGTTGTGGCCACCGGGCCCATAACGTTATATACAGGGTCTATACCGGGTCGTCACCGGTCGGGTACTGGGCTCACCGTCCTCATACATTTCTAGCCCACCGTTCTTACCAGGTGCATAACACCTCCTGACCGGGTCCTCGGTCCATACCGTTCTCACACCGGGTCTGTCACGGGTTCTCACCGGCCTTGTCCCGGGATCACCGGCCTCATACAGTTCTAGCTTACCGTTCTCACCGTGTCCTCATCGTGTGCATACCACCTCCATACCGGTTCCTAACCGGTCGAAACGCCTGGGTACCGGCCAAAACGTCTGATTACATCATCAGATCGCCCTTTTCGCCGCTTCATTTGTATTCAGGAATTCGTACGAACCACATTATAATACTCTCTAAATGTAAAAGAGCTAAACCTCACTCTTTCGAGAGCTTTAGGAGGGCCGGCTCTTCTAAGAAGTGAAGTTCACTCTTTTCAGAGTGATTTGTCACTCTTTTAAGAGTGATTTCCACTCTTTTCAGAGTGATTTTAACTCTTTTTAGAGTGATTTTAACTCTTTTTAGAGTGATTTTAACTCTTTTTAGAGTGAAAATCGCTCTTTTAAGAGTAAACTTCACTCCAAAAAAGATCTGTTCCTCCTAGAGCTCTCGAAAGAGTGAGTTCTAGCTCTTTTACATTTAGAGAGTTGCAACATGCCTGCTGAGAGTCCGTTCCGCGAACGGTTACTAGGCTGCACGCGGCCATTCGCAGTCCGTCGCTATGATGGTCGACGTCCACCACCGTCAATCACCGCCCTGCGAATGGGCGCGAAACGGGTGCGAAACGGGTGCGAAACGGATGTGAACGGGTGCGCCGTCCTTATACCGTCTTCATACCGGGCTCTCATCGTTCGCCGCCGCTTTTACTCACCCGCCCGGAGTTTTGAGCATGTTTAAACTCCGGTGGCCGACAAAGTCTCCTGAACGTGTTCAACGGACGGGAAACGGCCCACCGTGTGTGCCGCCGTCCGCACCCATTTTTCACACGGTAAGGGGCCGCTCAGCTCACACGGATACATGTGAGGGCCCCATAAGGGGGCTAGAGAGAGAGAAAGAAAGGGACTTGATGTACACGAGATATATTATGCAGTAGAAGCGGCGAGTTCAACAGTACACATTTCTTGGTCAACTATAGGCCTACGTTTTCTATAGAGATCACTAACGGTATTGATTTACATGCGAAGGTTTACTACGCAACCCTGAGTTTTACCAATACTAGCACGGGTTCGCGTTTTCGGGGCACTACCGCCTCCTGTTATATAGTGGAAGTCTGTCAATCTCGGTGACAAGGGGTTATTCATGACCGAGGTTTGACCTTTATGCTAAAATAACGAGATGTGGGAATAGGTAAGTATGAACGTATAATATACAAATATATACTGCATGAGAGACTCTGGTTAAAACTATGGGCCCGAGGTGACTGCAATAGTGTTGGGCGCAGCCCTAAAGCAAAATAGCACTATTGCAGTCACCGAGGGACCATAGTTTTAATCCAGAGACTCGAATAAAGGCAGTATAAATTTGTTTTATATACGGCATTCATATATTTCTAGTTCCATAAAGTTCAAATTCAAAAATCATCCGGTAAGGTCCAATCTTCATCAGTTAAACAGTTTTAAAAGTTCAATTCAAAGGCAGTGCATCGAACGATCGTCACTAGGGGGGGGGGGGGGGGGGGGGAGGGGGGGGGGGGGGGGGGGGGGGGGGGGGGGGGGGGGGGGGGTACCGCGCCATTTTGTCCCGAAGCAATGGTTATGACGTCATATTTTTGTCGATTTTCAGAACTCTTGTATTGGATTTACGTGCAAAAAATATGCCCTTGGCATCATACTTTCCCAGGTGTGCAGTTCATTTTAAATTTCAGATGTTCTAAAATGGATGGTTTTCTAAACAATTCGAGAAAGAAAATCGAACTGCACACCTCAGAATTGCAAAAAAAGCATAAAACAAGTCAACTTTTTTGTGCCTTTGAACAGAGTGGCGGCCGGGATTGTAACCAGCACCCCGGTAATATAGCGCCCGGGATTGCGTTATACTTTTTCAATTAGCACGGTTAGTGTAGTGGATAGAAAGTCGACATGAGGAGCGAGAGGTTGTGGGTTCGAGCCCCATTAGGAGCACTTTTTGTTTTATATGCTGGATTTGTATGTATGCTTGCCCACGCGGACACCACACTGCTGGCGTTTACCGTATCAGTTACGCCATTTTTTTTCTCGAAAATGTCAAAAAAATTACCGTTCTTTTAAAAATAAGAATTATAATCAAATTACAAACACATTTTGTGCGAGAGCAACACACACATTTGGCAAAAATGGCACATAAAAATCCGTTCGTTATAAATAAATGGACATGGTTAAATAATAAAACTATCACAATTACAGCCGTAATTCTCTGTGGCGTGCGTAGGTTGGCCATGTCGTTGGCAATCGGAAATCACGGGTTCGAATATTCCCATTATTTTTCTATTTTTTAAACTTGATGGTATATTAATGTAACATCATTATTATGTCAATTTTTATCAATTATAAATGCCGCCCATGCGTTTATAGTTTTCTTTTTATTTATTTATCTATCATAAATGTATCCTTGATTTATTTAACTTTGTATCTAAACAATTAAAATGCGTAAACAATTATATTATTGCTCGATAAATAGAGTGATTTAACTTGAGTTCAGTTTGATAATATAATAGCCGCAAAACTTGTTGTAAAACCATTTTACCAGTGTGTCCAACAATTTCTCCTTTGCACACTTTGGTAATACATTCAGAGATGTCACTTTTAGCTTGTTATAGCTAGGCTCAATTATAAGCAAGTTTGCGACCGGGTTTGCGACCTCTATAATTTTAGGCTGGTAACACAATCCCACAGTGCATTTCGTTAAAACAGTGTACATTATTTTTCCACGATACGTATCACGTGATAACCACGATCGATTTCGCAAATCGTACGCCCTCTCGCGTCACGCGGTGTACAACGCCGCGTGAAACTACCAACGCACTGGTGCGCCGTAAATAGTCTTTTGGGGAGCCGTAAATAGTACTTTTGGGAGCCGTAAATAGTACTTTTGGGAGCCGTAAATAGTACTTTTGGCAAAATAGCGTGTTTATTTTTGATCATGTGACCCACTTTTAACCAATCAATGAACAAGAATATATGAATGACGTATATAACACGAAATAGACTTACAGGGGACTTAATGCTTTGTTTATTAGTGTTAGTAGTTCATTTTTACTTATTCCCATATCTCGGGGCCGCCACCTCCCCTATTAAGTGCCTGCCGCGAAGATACTTGGGGGGAAAATAAGAGACGTCTTTCTAGAATCACTGACCCACCTCGCCCGAGGGACTGTAGAGGGCGCTATATTACCGGGGTGCTGGTCACATGTAGAATTCTAGGGTATTAATGTGCTATTAATTAGAGGTTCGCATCAATTATGGGATAATAAATGCTAAAATAGGGAGATGTGGGAATAGGTAAGTATGAACCACTAACACTAATAAACAAACGGGGCATCGGTCGATTTTGACCGGACTTCTTGATTGATAAAAAAAACAAAAAGTCAATCATGACCTTGAGGTCAAATGCATGGCATGCGATTCCAAATTTCCCTCCAAAATGGAATGCATTTCTTATTGAAAGAGTATAACATTTCCCTCCAAATGCCAACATTTCCCTCCAAATGCTCAAATTTCCCTGCAAGAAGCTTTCCGTATTGCCTACTTTTTCAGCCTGTGGTCAAATGTCAAGAAGAGTTCACTAGGGTTCAAAATGTTCACTCCTTTCGCTCAAAATTCTACTCCTTTGAGAGAAAATGATTGATGATTGTCAGAATTTGTCACAAGATTCCTTTAATTAATGTACATATAGGGTCCACACTCCACAGCGATTAAAATTGACATGTCATATGGGGTCACTAGGAGTCACTAAACTATACAGGTGTAACATTTAAGACATGCTCCGATTTTGACCGGACTTGTTGCATATTCTGCGGATTGATAAAAAAAGACAAAAAGTCAATCATGACCTTCAGGTCAAATGTCAAGAAGAGGTCACTAGGGTTCAAAATGTCAATGTTCACTCCTTTCACTCAAAATGTTACTCATCCGAGTGGAAATGATTGAGGATTTTCAGAATTGGGCAAAAGATTCCTTTGATCAATGTACATATATATGGTCCACAGCGATTAAAAGTGACATGTCATGTGGGGTCCCTAGGGTCATTTATAGGGTCCACAGCGATTAAAAGTGACATGTCTTATGGGGTCACTAGGGTCATTGAACTATACAGGTAAGATTTAAGACATGCTCCGATTTTGACCGGACTTGTTGCATATTGTGCGGATTGATAAGCCAAGAAAAACTATTTCGTGTGTCAGTGGCGTAGCCAGGGGGCGAGGGGGCGATCGGTCGTGTCGGTTGAGATAGGCACTATCGCTTCATTTGACAAGAGGAATCATGGAAATATGATGGTCAAAAGTTACACGCGCATGTGTTCAAAAAATGCAATATTTTTGGGTACAAGCTAGTTTAGAGCCAAAATGTACCTCAATCATGGCAAAAAGGTGTAAGATTGAACATTTTCACTATCATTTCTTGCACCCAAATATGAAAAAACTAGCTACACCACTGTCATGTGTTGAAAACCAAATGCAACTATGAACATTGCATTAAATTATGTTCTGGATTTTGACACAGCTTTGTTAATATTCATTCAATCTTCAAGCGCAATATTTGTAATTAACCAGAAACAGATGTCTTCTATTCTAACTTTGAAGCTATAGCTTAGGAGTTATGACCATATGTTCACTAGTGTGTTACTCTTTGAACACTACCATGTAAATATATACACATGTACCGTAAAACGGGGTGAATAGGGACAAATGTGGGTGAATAGGGACAAAAATGGAAAAGTTTTTGATATGTCAATTTTTTGTATTTGATGTATGCTATTTTTTTTTCTTTTTCCAAATGTTTAAAGAGCAATATAATAGTGTTCAGGAAATGGTTCAATTGATGTGAAAGAACAAATGCGGAGCCCAGGGTATCGAAAATGGAGGTGTCCGAAAAAACACTAAAAAATGGTGTGGTCAAAACTTCCTGCTCCTAACTGCATAATTTGAGCAAATGAGCTGGAAATGCACCAGGACCTAGCTTTTAAGGTTCTTCAACATACTCTTTGACATTGGTAAGAAATTCTGAAAGGATTTCACAATGCAAGTTGTTTTGCATTTTTTCCGTAAAATTTGTAAAATCTGGGGTCAATAGGGACACCAACGTTTTTAATGAAAATATTATATCCACTCCATATATTTGATTTTTTGAAAGAGCAGTTTAAAGGCTTATTATGTGGACATAATATCATCTCAAAAGGTTGACTCATTTGGGTACAAGAAAACAATTATGGTCTGGATAAGTGTATATGGGCGATTCCACGGTAACACGCGTTACATTTTAGGGCGCCATTCTTTATTCTCCCCTCTATAACTGTAAAAGTAGTCTGAATGAAGTTTACATCTTTTGTATTGTAATACCCAAGACTTAAGGCTAAATCCTCATGCTAACACCAATATGAAATATCAGCTCATGTTAATGTAAGACCGCTCTGAATATCGGTAACACGCGTTACGAAAAAAGACGCACTAAAAAAAATCCCAACTTTGTTTTGCTTGTGTATTTAAACTAACCTACCTGCAATCAATTGGTCACTACTGTGAGCAAGTACTTACCCAAGGTTTATAATACTAGAACAATAACAAGAATTTAAGTTCTCACTTTTTTGTAAATTGCAAAATAGTCGGTAACACGTGTTACGGTAACACGCGTTACATTTTGTCCATCCATAATTTACTAGCTTTATATTATTTAATTTCTAAATTAAAATTAAGTTTGACTTTGACAATGGAACTAACATATAAACCATAAATAGTGATAACTAACTCTAAAAACATTAAGGTTTTAGCACGTTTTACTGAATATGAGTTCGGTAACACGCGTTACAACATTTTGATGGCTTATAGTGGAGTGGTGGTTATGAATTTATCAAATTGTTTACTATTTTTAAATAGGGCCTAACTAATAGGATTAAAATTATAAGTGGCATCAATTAAAATCAAATCAATTAGGAAATATTTTCAAAAAAGTGTTGCTTCGGTAACACGTGTTACCGTTTTGGAAGTAAGAAAAGTTTAAAAAAATCATAGTTAACAACGGTCAATGGTTGCAATATTTTTTCCCTCAACGTTTGCATAGGCTTTGCACAACATGAATGTAAAATTAAATCTTTTAGAGCATTTTTTAGTTTTTTTGCTCCGTCACATTTTCATGGAATCGCCCATATATGTCCCTATTGACCCAGTTCTTTGAACGCTTGATTGAAAGCTTCAATTTTGAGCTGTTATTTTGCCATTGTTGACCAGAAATGTTCATATTTCTTGCTAAAACTGATACTATGACTTTAATATGTCATAAACCAACTCCAAAAGTGTGCCAGATATAATACTTCATGCTAATATTCCAAGAGATGAGGGTGCTATTTTGTTCACTAGTATTTTTCACATTTAATGACACATAATATTTATCTCCATATTTGTAGAATAGATGAACATTTGATACTGAATTGTTACATATCAATTAGAATATAAAACTCAATTCAAAGAATAACATAATGTTATGATCTTCAAGCACCTAAATAACTCTTTACTTAAATCAGTCAAGTATTTATTCCCTTGTTAACTGACACGTCTAAGAAATATTATTGAAAAATAACTTTGAATAGTTATAATGGTAAAAACTAATTAAAAGTGATTGTTTTGGTTTTTCAAAACTCACTCATTATCCATATTCACCCATATGTAGAATAAAACAGGTAAAAACTCTTCAAATATAGTGATTTCCCTACCCAGAATAATGCTGTCCCTATTGACCCCGACGTTGGGGTGAATAGGGACACCGACCTTTGTGAGAAAAAAATATATACCCATCACATTTTAAATTATTTATAGTGGCAGTTCAAAGACATTATATATAGGTGGACATAATATGTGCTAAAAAGTTTGGCTCATGAGGCTACATTGAAAAATCTACAATCTAGAGAGTGCTGAAACTGTCCCTATTCACCCCATTTTACGGTACATTATATTATTGCTGTTACTTTCATGATTATGCATACATGTACTTCTAACGGGTATTAGCTAACGTATATCAAATCAGGATCCATGTAAGCCTATAATTTTGTATATATACTCACTTGCGATTGACTTGAAATCGTTATGTTCCCATCGGTTTGGGATGACACTAAGTCAGAGGTAACTTCTGAAGTTATCGGTGGAGTGGGAATCAGCAACTCTGCAAGTTCATCCTTATCCTGTGACGTCTTTGCCGTTTCATTTAACTTGTTCACGATTACATTGTAATCTTCTTGGCTGTATCCATCCCGAATTTTAGGTAACAGTGTTTTCTTTAAGTAATCCATATTCGGTTTTACATCCTCCATGGTTACGCTCAAGTGCAAAACACTGCTGATATCAAAGAGGTATGGGAAAGATGCAGCCGCATACACCCAGTTGTTTTCCTTCCCAGCATCTAGTAATTGCAAAGCAGTAATTCTCAGACCATTGAAAGACCACTTGGTAAGTTCGTTGGGATCGACTTTTTCCAAAATGTCAAGAATCTTTTTTCTTGCAGACTGCCATATGTTTAAAGAAGATTTTTGCGTATTCAGTTGACCTGTCATATATCCATACAGTGCGCTCAGTATCACAACCTTATGTGAGTTTTCACAATTTGATTGTAAGGATTTCTCAATCCAACAACCAATACGTACTTTAGCCGCTGGATCATTGGCAAATTCATTATCAAATGCCCTACTAAGGTGTTCAAGTTCATGAAGCCTTACATTTAGCATGTTGATGTCCTTGAGACTATCTAAGAGCGACTGTAGATGGCTGGATATGAAATATGTACATACTGTTAATGGAATCATACGGATATCCACCGGAGGATCAAAAACATCACGACAAACATCAATTCTTGGTAAGATTCGACACGACTCTTCGCTATATGAAGTTGGACTGTGTACCACTTGCTTAATTGTGTTGGCGACTTTTCCCCATGCAGACTTCGGCACCAAGTCCACTATGTATAGGTAGTAATAATCTTTTCTGAGCAATGGAATTGACGCCTCCCACATCCCGAATCTTTTCATCTGGGTACATGTTTTACGGATACACTCTCCAACGGGATCTGTGACTTGTAGAGTTACTTTTGCGGGTTTCAGGTCACCAACACAAAACCTGAACAATACCTGCAATGGAAAACAACAATGACCAGTCTTGTTAACTTATGTGCGGGAAAGTGTTGGTGGAATGGGTCGGACATGGGGTTGGGGAGGAGCTGTGTGTAGCTTGATATTTTAGGTAGGCGCTTTGAAAATTATTGAGAATGGAATAAGCCTTATATTTTTTTGCAATTTGCTCAAAAACGGGGAAACCTTGGGCTGTATACAACGGATACCTACGATCACTACATCATTGGTGCCTCATATCATGCTTATACCAGTTGTCCAAGAAAATTATAGCTGTACCAAGAGGCCATATTTAGCGGAACAAACCTTGACATGGCAACGATACTGGCAATGTTTTCATACAAAATGTCATACATCGCCAGTTCTACCTTGAAACTTAATCTTAATTATATGTGTGACAGAAATCAGCCACTGATGGCTGTATATAGTAGAGGCCATGTTTCCGATAAACGGTAATTTTAAAATGTTGTTCCATATGGCACATAACATTGGTAATTTGGTTTTAACCGTTTCCTTTATCAAGGTGGATAACTTAGATGTTATCCATAAAAAAAAATTCAATTTATATTGAATGGAATCTGTATCCTCAATAGGTTATTAATATTTTTAGCGATGCATTACCCCATAATCGTCAGTTATTTTAATTATACTAATATTTACCATATTGCGGTCAATTAGAATATTTCTTAATGCTTTCATTATAATATCACTCTCAATTCACATCGTATTGTGTATCAAGATTTTCGCTTTCCAATTGGCGATTTCATCTGAAAGTAATTTGATACTGTGATCATTAGCCAATGCAGAAATGTAAATTGTTTCTCCTACCATTTGGCGGCCATTTTGGTTATTACACATGAAAATCCAATCAGAATATAACCAATAGCTTCTGATTACAAAACTTCAATTAAAATAAATGTAGCCATATTTAATAAACACGAGTTGTTTTGGCTATTTAATGTACAATTTAATGACCGTTTTGGAAACTGAATGATCCTCATGTTTTAAATGAGTGTTCTTCCAGGCATTTCAACATAAGCATTCAAAATATATTTAGCTTAATGAATGTAATTCAATACGCGCGTTTTATATTTAGGTATTTTAAGATTATGGCGGCCATCTTGGATTTGAAGTTTGTTATCAAGATGAGATGTCTTATTTATTTAGTAACTTGTTGTATACACAACATTTTTACCACATATAACTAAGATGGTTGGTTAGATATCATGTTCATGTGCACTTAGACTTGCTTCTCTTGTTAGTAATTTGCATCTTATCTTTGGCCAAAGGATCAATACGTACAGCGCAACAGAGCATAAATTACCAAAAGTGCATGTTATTGAAATTAAGCTCTAATTCAAAAAGTAAGATATGTAAGACAAGGAGACATTATCATATTATAGAATACAGCTTGGTGGTTCAATGTCATAGAGGAAAAATTAGTTTGACCTTATTTGCATATAATTAGCATATTATAAAGAAATACATTTTGTAATTTCCTGCAACAACTATACATGCCATTAACACCAAATTCACAGGATATGAAGTTCCCATCATTGTCAACAATTCTGTCTGAGAAAAAGTTAAACATTATTTTTACTTTTTGAAAAAACCCAAATCTGTCTTTATTAAGCTTAATTAATGACCAAACTCGTGGAAATTATTAAGTATTACTATGTATCCAAACCAGACTTGCAGGGTATCAAATTAAAGGTAAAGATGTGTTCAAAACAATGGTATGAGCAGATAATTTAATATCCCTTTAGTATTTAAAATATTTTCCTCCAAACATTTGGTATATTTTTAAAAACCACAAATGGTGTTTTTGTATTTTTGTCATGAATTAAACATGCAATAAACACTATAATCACAGAAAAAAGATGTTTATGGTTAGCCACACAAATCTGTCAAGCCATTCGTTTACATGTTTGCTGTGTAATTTATGCGCGTAATCAATAAATGAATTAGGCATTAAATGGAATAATTTTGAACCACTTTTTGTATGCCCAATTAAGTTATGTAAGGTTTCAAATTAATCCACAAATTATGCTTAATATTAATAAAATGGTCAAGCCACATTTCTCAATTTCCTTTTGCCTTTTTCTGTAATATTAATCACAACTTTAGTTACATTAATTTTGCAACTTTTCTTACAATAACAATGTACTTCATACAACTGTACAACTGTGCAAAAACTTGACAAAAGTCTATTAATATTTGTCCAGCCATGCACGCAAACAATAGAAGCAATCTTCAAGAACATGCTCACGCTAAGGGACCAATGCTTTGAAATCCGCGCTACAAGAAATGCCATTCAGCAGTGTGCAGTGTGCAGTCAAGGGTTTTAAGCATAATGATGTATGCCCGGGTGTATGTTACTTTAGGTGGGGTATGCTGACATGCAAGCCTGTATAATACAGGTACCACCATAAGGCCTGTAGTAAGTATAAATAGTCAAGGCCATAAAAGCCAGTAGCCAGTAGCTGGTTGGATTAGCGTGTATGGATAATCAAGTATTGACCAATCCGAAATGAAGTTTAATAAGAAATGTAACAATGCTGATAATCACACAAAGACAACACAGAGAACTTTAAAACAAAGTTATTTTGATTATATATGATACACATACTAAGGATTGAAATTTTCATGGTTGTACAACACTCAGGAGACACTATATTTATAATTTAATATTTGGTAATTTATGCTCTGTTGCACTGTAGTAATATTTGGTAATTTATGCTCTGTTGCACTGTAGTATGCCAGTCATGACACTTTACTTAAACGTCAATAAATATAAGGTCACACCATTGACCCTAGCCACTGCCCATACTGATTGCGTCATGTTACTGATCTACCCCAGTCACTGATCAGGCTAGATATATTATTACTGGGCCCCAGTATTGAATTCGCTGATCAGCTCATGCCGGAAGAAATGTCCCAACATACTCGTTCATTTGACTAAGGTCACTATCACTGCACTGTCAAGTGTGCTATGGTTGATCGATAGAGAACTTTATTAGACAGACGCGATTATGACAAAGCTGTAATCCGTATATAAGTTCGTATCGTTGGGACTTTAATCAAGAAATGCCGGGAAAATATTGTCATCTCCTCTATCACACGTCGCTGTGCGTGCGTTAAGGTATGCCGAAGGTGAACTTTGGCTCTTAGTTTCGAGGTCATCATAAAACAGGCATCGACCTTGAAGCTGAGAATTCGCGCAGCCGGGAAAATATTCTAATCTCCTCTATTACACGTCGCTGTGCGTGCGTTAAGGTATGCCGAAGGTGAACTTTGGCTCTTAGTTTCGAGTTCATCATAAAACAGGCATCGACCTTGAAGCTGAGAATTCGCGCAGTCCAATAACTCTAAACACAGGGGGTGTGACCTATATTAACCTCGGTACCAGACCCCGGTATACACTATATCAGGGATTCACCATTATTCTTTAAGTGGGACTGTAGGATGTTGGGTTCAGGTGGAATATTTATTAGCCTCAAGGCGAGTCCATGGCAGGTAGTACATGTAGTAAGAGCTTACTACCTGCCATGGTATTTCTTTTGGGTTGGGTGGGCAAAGTTTGGTTATTTATTTATCAGTATTATAGGCGAAGCTTTTTGTGCTGGTATTTTATAACAAACTTCCTACAACCCTCACCCCCTTGAAGTCTAATGGAATATTCAGCTTTACAAATAAATTACACGCGTACAAGAAATCAGGATATGTGGCAACAGTGTTGATGGAATCATAGATTTTCTATGATGGAATAAGCCATAACGCAAATATAACACTTGAAGTTGAAGACAATAGCCAGACAATCGGTATGGCTTACCGAATTGACTACATATCACAAAATGCGCCCAACACCGCAGAAAATCCACTCAGAAAAGCGATGGTGGTCTATGCGTTCTTGAAACATTCATAGGCAGATGTGCTGCACGTACAGCTACAATATTTGATTTAGATCAGTATGATTCTTTACTATTGCCATTTATACTTCTGTATATTGATTGCATATTTTATCATTTTATTTTATTTTTCATAATTGTATTTTATAGCCGAATTCGCCAAGTTAGTACGCTAGTACAGTTGGGCGCATGGGTATAGCAACACTGATTGTATCGATTGTAGTCAATTAATAGTCCTGATACTCGAGCCGACGAAATTGACTCATACACAAAACGCGCCCAACATCGAGGAAAATCGGTCTGCATGCGTTCTTGAAACATTAATTTCGATCTTTATGATTGTTATTAATGTTTATATTTCTGTATACTTCTGTATATTGTTTCCATATTTTATGATTTTATATTATTTTACTTTTATTTTTCATAATGGTAAATATCTTATCGGCTGAAATCGCCAAGTTGGCGTACAGTTGGGCGCATGGATATAGCAACACTGAATGTATCTATACAATTATCATGATTATGAACATTGTCACGCGCGAGAAGCTATCACCATTTTGGCCCGAGGGGGGGGGTACTTAATTAATGACTAGATTGTCATCGCGCACGGGAAGCTACAGCCATTCTTATAGAACCGGAGATGTATCTTTAATAGTGACATTAGAACACTTTAGACCCCGTGCCTACCGAGAGAGAGGGGGGGGGGGGGGGCGGAAGTATGCAGTCCTTAAAGATCATTAGTGTCCGTTTAACACTTTCCACGCGGCATGCGTCTATAGACGACATTCCAAAAGTTCACAAAATGTCTAAAAATGACATATTGTATCAATTCCACGTGGAGATGTGATACTAATGACATGTTAGAACATTGTAGACCCCGTGCCGTAACGAGAAGGGGGGTGGGGGGGGGGGGCGGTGAAGTATGCAGAACCTAATTCAACGTTAAATATTTAGTAAAGATCATTAGTGTCATTAACACTTTCCACGCGGCATGCGTCTGCATGTAGACGACATTCCAAAAGTTCACAAAATGTCTAAAAATGACATATTGTATCAATTCCACGTGGAGATGTATCTGTACTAATGACATTTTAGAACATTGTAGACCCCGTGCCGTACCGAGAAGGGGGGGGGGCGGAAGTATGCAGAACTTAATTCAACGTTACATATTTAGTAAAGATCATTAGTGTCATTAACACTTTCTACGCGGCATGCGTCTGTAGACGACATTCCAAAAGTTCACAAAATGTTTAAAAAGGACATTGTATCAAATCGATCCACGTGATCCACGTGAAGATGCATCTTTACTAGACATTTTAGAACTGTATAGACCCCGTGCCATACCGAGAGGGGGTGTGGGGCTGAAGTATGCAGAACTTAATTCAACCTGAACTATTTAGTAAAGATCATTAGTGTCAATTCCACGTGGTTAACTACCGGTTCTGGCATGTAATACTAATAACAATGTAACAAACCACCTTTATGGAAACTGAAGTAATAAAACATGACCATTTACAAATACAAACCAACATTCGATCTAAACAGTACGGCCTTTCAAACGGTGTTATGCATATGACTGTGGTCCATCATGACAATTAGACAAAAACATTAACATTTGTTTTACTTGTATATAGCACACAAATTCCTTAATTGCAATATTGTTCTTGTAAACAGATTTAGAATATAGTTATAAGCTATAGTTTACAATATACGAAACCAGTCCCAACTGAATGGCAAAAAAATAGGTTAAAGGCTGTTTTTCTCAAGTAAAAAAATATATAGGTCTCAAGAACTGGGTTTTTTTCCTCCTCAATCCAGTCATTCATTGTTGTCAAGGCCTAACAGTTATGGGTATAGTTCACAGCATCTTGTGCGTCTAAAATAAGACTAACCATTAGCTGATTAGAGCTATGCAACTCAAACTTTGGAACACCACTTTTATAAGGATGACCTTTCATGTAGAATAGAAAACTTCAAGTTGAAAATCGGAACATCTACCTTTAAGATAAGAAGGCGCGCTATCATTGAATCATTGAATTAGTTGTTATCACTTAATTTTGAGAACAAAATCCAATTCAAATTTTGCTGTCTATTCAGCTGTATATGGTCATATTTTTTAACCAGAGCTCAATTGTGTTGCACTAGCACGGAGAGGCAGACGGGAGTATGCAGAACTGAATTCTACCTTAACTTTTTGGTAAAGATCGTTAGTGTCAATTCCACGTGGTTTATAGAACCGGAGATGTATCTTTAATAGTGACATTAGAACACTTTAGACCCCGTGCCTACCGAGAGGGGGGGGGGGGGGGGGGGGGGGTGGGCGGAAGTATGCAGAACTTAATTCAACCTTAAAGATCATTAGCAATTAGTGTCCGTTTAACACTTTCCACGCGGCATGCGTCTGTAGACGACGTTCCAAAAGTTTTAAAAAATGTCTAAAAAATAACATATTGTATCACTTTTCCACGTGGAGATGTATCTTTACTAATGACATTTTAGAACATTGGAGACCCCAAGTGCCTTATTGAGAGGGGGGGCGGAAGTATGCAGAATTAATTCAACCTTAAATCATGTAAATATTTAGTAAAAATTATTAGTGGCAACACTTTTCCACGCGGCATGCGTCTAGACGACATTCCAAAAGTTCACAAAATGTCTAAAAATGACATACCGTATTGTATTAATTCCACGTGGAGATGTTTCTTTACTAATGACATTTTAGAACATTGTAGACCCCGTGCCGTACCGAGAAGGGGGCGGAAGTATGCAGAACTTAATTTAACGTTGAATATTTAGTAAAGATCATTAGTGTCATTAACACTTTCTACGCGGCATGCGTCTGTAGACGACATTCCAAAAGTTCACAAAATGTCTAAAAAGGACATACGGTATTGTATCAATTCGATCCACGTGAAGATTCATCTTTTACTAATGACATTTTAGAACATTGTAGACCCCGTGCCGTAACGAGAAGGGGGGAGGGGGCGGGGAAGTATGCAGAACTTAATTCAACGTTAAATATTTAGTAAAGATCATTAGTGTCATTAACACTTTCTACGCGGCATGCGTCTGTAGACGACATTCCAAAATTTCACAAAATGTCTAAAAAATAACATATTGTATCACTTTTCCACGTGGAGATGTATCTTTACTAATGACATTTTACTTAGAACATTAACCCCAAGTGCATTATTGAGAGACGGGGGGGGGGGGGGGGGGGGGTGCGGAAGTATGCAGAATTAATTCAACCTTAAATCATGTAAATATTTAGTAAAGATCATTAGTGTCATTAACACTTTCCACGCGGCATGCGTCTGTAGACGACATTCCAAAAGTTCACAAAATGTCTAAAAATGACATATTGTATCAATTCCACGTGGAGATGTATCTGTACTAATGACATTTTAGAACATTGTAGACCCCGTGCCGTACCGAGAAGGGGGGGGGGGGGGCGGAAGAATGCAGAACTTAATCCAACGTTAAATATTTAGTAAAGATCATTAGTGTCATTAACACTTTCTACGCGCGCGGCATGCGTCTGTAGACGACATTCCAAAAGTTCACAAAATGTTTAAAAAGGACATTGTATCAATTCGATCCACGTGAAGAGGCATCTTTACTAATGACATTTTAGAACAGTATAGACCTCGTGCCATACCGAGAGGGGGTGTGGGGCTGAAGTATGCAGAACTTAATTCAACCTGAACTATTTAGTAAAGATCATTAGTGTCAATTCCACGTGGTTAACTACCGGTTCTGGCATGTAATAACAATGTAACAAACCACCTTTATGGAAACTGAAGTAATAAAACATGACCATTTACAAATACAAACCAACATTCGATTTAAACAGTACTTACCTTTCAAACGGTGTTATGCATATGACTGTGGTCCATCATGACAATTAGACAAAAATATTAACATTTGTTTTACTTGTAGCACACAAATTCCTTAATTGCAATATTGTTCTTGTAAACAGATTTAGAATATAGTTATAAGCTATACGGTAGTTTAATTAGCTCCATCATAGCAAGATATATTCAGCTCATTATCAATCCGCGCACAAAATTTATCCAAGCCTATAAGAACGATTTTTGCAAACAAAACAACAAAAATGCAAGTATTTTAATTGCCTACTCTTCCAAATTCAATCATATGTAAACAGTTTTCGCCAATTTGGAACTAAGTAAACTATAGCACTCAACAATAATCGCAGAAGGAATATATCCTAGAAATTTCGCTTTTAATGAACAAACTACAAATGTTTTTATAGTAAAGATATTGTATGTGTGCATAATAAACATTGTTCGGCAAACAAATAGCATACACTTTGTTTATATCCTACAAATATTGTCCCACTTTCACTTTACATAACCCTAATTAAAAATACATCTACAAAAATTGAAAATAATATTAGCTTTGTAAATATGTCATATCCATCAATTCAATGTTTTAATAACCATGTTTATGTACCAAATTCAGTAAAACAGCATACCCCACGGTAACCTTAATATTTCAATGGGGACATTATCACTCATCTCATTATATCAGTTCGTCTGAAATCTGATAAAGACTGTTCCCCTTACAAATATACAACTCTATTCACTAACAGGGCCCAGTCAGGTTTTGTTCAAAATCTCAAACCACAAACCCCGAGAACCGCAAAAACCGAGAACCGCGAAAGCCGAGAACCGCTCTAGTTAAAATTGGTTTCTTGACGCGAGAGAACTCCCGTATGTACGTAATTTGACAAATAATTTGAGCTATTTTTCATGAACGAGATCAATAATGATGCATAAAACTGATATGGTTGATAAAATAACTGTCACTGATATGATTCATAATATAGGCCCTATGGTTCATTTTTATTCATTTTTATTATTATTCAATTTTTCACAGTACAGTAGACCATCCAAAGGCAATAAATGTGCTTTAAAAAAATGCATCACGGCATTTTTTGTTACAGCTCTACATCTAGGCTAAATTAAGTGCTTAAATAATAAGGTTTCCAATGAAGGGGGGTGTCAAAAATAGAAATAGTTTTTTAGGCCATTTTCAGCATAAAAAGACCGTTTTTGGGCAAAAATCAAATTTTTGTGTTTTTTGGTGCAATTCATATCTTTGAACAATGTACTATCCACCAGTAATTAATTTGACCTGATTTATTGTTGTTTTAAGGAATAATACATATTTAAAGCTGCTAAAATATAAAGAAAATAAAGGCACAAGGGAGTACAAAAGGGCACTTTTCTCAGTTGTATAGTTGTATTTGCCACTTATATTCGCTAGTATGCTTAATCTGTCAAGCGATACTGGAATAAATCAGCAAACTAGTTTAACATGATCTATGACATTTATATATAGTTTAATATCGACAAATATGTAAAATTCAACATTAAAGGGGTATTCAAGGGTTATTTGACACGAAGGTATAGAATCGTTATAGTGACGTACTTAGAGGTGTATTTAATGGAGTGTCTTCTGTGTACTCCCAGGACTCTCCCAAACCTACTTTTTGAACTTCTTTTCATGGTCCTTCAACATATTTAGGGTGTTACCGAATTTAATGTTAGTATGCTAAGGGATCACGTCAAAACTCGATCGCCCGGCAACCGCCGGTTACGGCCGGTTCCGCCCGGTTCTCACAAAACGTGTCGTCTGTTATAATAAACACACATAATGAGGTCAAATAGTAACACTCTGGTGAACACGACAGGTTGATAGTGCCTCGTCACACGCGTGAGCAATAACATCTTGAATTAATGGGCTCTTTTAAGACTTAAAAGTCTCAGTTGACAACCAGTACAATACAGCTATTGATTTTCGCTGGGGTTGGCTTTTTCAATCTGTTTATAGCTCAATTAACTTTTTAAAATCAATACCGAAAGTCTATGAATGTTTTTTTTTTATAGAACGATTATAGAGAGAGCTATTATGACCGCAAAGTAACAGATTGATAGTGTAAATTGGTCAGATTACAGCATTAAGTCAACCGGCGGTTGTTCAGTGTTGCATGCGCGAATATTCATATACCAGTAAAACATTTGACCTGAAAGAACCGGGCGGAACCGCCCGTAACCGGCGGTCGAGTTTTGACGTCTCCCCTAAGGGGTTATTCAAAATGGCCGCCAAAAGGGTCAAATTTCATAAAAGAACATACATCAACCAAAATGTATGATGACAGTATAGTTTTAACTATAGGATGTATGTATTACACTCACATCCAGCACGTTCGCATTGTTAACATACTTTGAATCCATGATGGCCGCCAAAATGGCCGCCTAAAACATAGAAATAGCCAATAATAACAGCATATTTTGTATCATATGCATCAAATAATATAAGGCTACCAGATGGACACCAATAACTACCAATTGGTCGGAAGAAATTAGCAAGATGGCTACCAATATGGTCAAAAATAGCTGATTGAACCTTCTAGTACATTTTCGCAAAATACCAGTATAAGCAGATAAGTTAGTGATTTCATGGAGATAATTATGGTGATAATTATGGGCTTCAAAACCCTACCTTATATTGAAATATCCAAAAGGATCATCAAGCAGTCTCATTCGCCACCAAGTATGCATAGGTAGTTGTATTAATTTATCAATGACCTTATTAATCAGATATCCTTTATATACTTAATTGATTGGGGTCATTACGGTATCACTCGCGGTCTGTAGATGATCACCTGGGGTAATTAAATTATCACTCGGGGTCATTAAACGATCCGTTTGGATCATTAAATGGTCATTTTGGGTCATAAAATGATCACCTGGGGTAAGTAAGCGACCGTCCGGGTCATGATATGATTGCTTGGGGTCATTACACTATCACCTAGAGTTTTTAAATTATCAAATGGTGTAATGAAATGATCACTCAGGATCGCATGTGGTCATTAAACAATCACTTTGTCAATGGTCACCACGGGTTATCAGTCAATAAATCGAGTCAATAAATGATCACTTGGGGTCATTAAATCATCTCCTGCTGTTATTAGATGATAGTTTGGGCGGCTTGAGTAATCAAATGATAGATTGGGGCCATTAAAATATCACTTGAGATCATTAATGATCACTCAAGAGTCATTACATGATCCATGTGATTCATTAATGGTCAGTAAATTGGGGTCATTGAATGATCTCCTGGGGTTAAGCGACCATCTGGGTCATTAAATTATTGCTTGGTGTCATTAACCTATCGCCTAGGGTCATTAAATGATCACCCGGGGTAATGAAATGATCACTCAGGATCGCATTGGGTCATTAAACAGTCACTTTGTGCCAACGGTCACCAAGGGTTATAAATTATCACTTAAATCGAGTCAATAAATAATCACTTGGAGTCATTAAATCATCCCCTGCGGTTATTAGATGACAGTTTGGGCGGCTTGAGTAATCAAATGATGGATTGGGGCCAATAAAATATTACTTGGTGTCATTAATGATCACTTGGTGTCATTAATGATCACTTGGTGTCATTAATGATCACTTGGTGTCATTAATGATCACTTGGTCACTTGGTGTCATTAATGATCACTTGGTGTCATTAATGATCACTTGGTGTCATTAATGATCACTTGGTGTCAATAATGATCACTCAAAAGTCATTACACGATCCATTTTATAAATGACACGATCCATTTGAGTCATTACATGGTCAATTGGGGTCATTGAATGATCACCTTGGGTTATTAAGCGACCATCCGGGTCAATAAATGATTGCTTGGTGTCATTAACCTATCCCCTAGGGTCATTAATTGATCACCCGGGGTAATCACTCAGGATCACTTGGAGTCATTAAACAATCCCTTTGTGTCAATGGTCACTTAGGTTTACTACAATATCACTTGGATCGGGTCAATAAATGGTCATAGGTGTGTGTTAGCTGACGGCTCGGGTCATTAAATAGTGAGTTGGGGTCATTAAATGATCACCCAGGGTTATTCAATGACTAACTTTTTCGGCGACCATCTTGGCCATTTTAAAATATTAAAAATATTACATTTTATCACAGAAATATAATGAATGCTGTTTCAATAGTTTTTGCGATATAGGTATTACATACTATTTTCAAAATGCAAAACACCATGTCAAACTAGTTTGCTGATTTATTCAAGCATCGCGAGACAGATTAAGCAACTAGCGAATATAAGTAGCAAATAAAACGACAAAACTGGGAAAAGTGCCCTTTTGTTCTCCCTTGTGCCTTTATTTTCTTTATATTTTAGCAGCTTTAAATATGGACTATTCCTTAAAAAAGCAATGAATCAGGTCAAATTATTTACTAGTGGATAGTACATTGTTCAAAGATATGAATTACACCAACAACAACAAAAAATAGATTTTTGCCCAAAAACGGTATTTTTATGCTGAAAATGGCCTAAAAATCGATTTCTATTTTTGACACCCCCCCTTCATTGGAAACCTTACTATTTAAGCACTTAATTTAGCCTAGATGTAGAACTGTAACAAAAAATGCCGTGATGCATTTTTTTAAAGCACATTTATTGCCTTTGGATGGTCTACTGGTATCCTCATATGTTCAATACAAAGTATAATATAGATCACATAGTACAATACAGACGATAATAAACATTAAATAAATGTTATTACACCAGACCATTCCAACATGTTACTCATTTACTGTTTTTATATGACATGGATTAGTGCATCCATGCACGCCAATTGAGGCACCAACAATACAAGCAACATTCCACATACTGAATAGCCATCCATTCAATAATGCAAAATGAGTAACAGGTAGAAATGGATGTAGGCCCTTTTGCAACACAGCTCTTCATATACTACACATCCCATAATGGTAAGAGGGAATTCTATTTTTTCAAAGATCCTTGTTTTTTGTTAAAATTCGCAATGTTCCCGTTTTTTATGGCGATATATTTTTCAAGGGGAGAAGGACCGCTTCGCTTCCTCCCGGTAAAAAACGATAAATGGAACTATGGAAGTCCCTCTTTCATTTTGATCTTGTTTATATAAAGGCGACATAGTATAAAAATTACATTGAAAGCAGTGGCATTGTTAATCAATTAAAATTATATGAGTTTTTTAATTAATAAGGTATTGAATTTATTATTTATTAATAAAATGATAAAATAAATGAAACATTGATTAATTGATTGATAACTAATAGATCGATTGATAAATTTATCAAATTGGAAAATTGGAAAGATAGAAACTTGATTGATCGACTGATACATTGATTTATTGATAACTATTTAATTGAATAAGTGAGATAATGTATATTTTTATTATTTTTATTGATTTGTTCATAATATGTGTGTGAATGAATGAGTTATCCAAATAATCATGAAAATAATTATTCATTCTTCCATTCAAAGAAAATTTAGAGGTGAAAATAGATATGAATAAATGCAGTACAAGACTTGGTATGCAAAATGCTGGGTCTGGAATTCATTCATTTATTTAAGGGGGACTCAAGGAAGTTTTTTACTTGATTTTTTTAATTTTGCGAGTGCTGTAATTATTGAACTATTAATCAAATGCCGATAAAATTATACAATTTTGGAAAGGAAATGGATCAGAGAATCCAAATTTTGCGTCAATTTTGACCAAAAATGTTAATTTTTTGAGAAAATCACAACAAAATCACTTTTTTGACCCCCAACAGTTCAACAAATCTAACAAAAATAATTTTGAGTAAAAAATTCCCAAATTGCTAGATTATGATGTAAAGACACTAAACTTAGGGACGATTTATTTTTTTGAAATCTAAATAAATATTTTTTTTGAAATTTTGACCAAAAAGCGCCAAAAAAGTGATATTTTCATTTTTAAACTTTTTTCCCCACTTTTTTGTCAATATTTCAAAAAATATTATAAACATTATATTTTTTAAGCAACTTTAACAAGAATAACCAGCATAAATTATATCAAATTAAACCTACAACCCTCAGGAAACTGAATTACGTAGATGCACAGTTGATATGGGTTTCCTGTATGAAACTTTGACCCGTTTCCATGGCAACCACAAAATAAATTAATTTGTAAACATTATTTGTTATAGATTTTCGTATGCATAAAATTTTTCACATAAATGTTACTCATGCATTAACTAATTCTGTATAAAACTTTTCCACTTTCTTTTTATTTGTATTTTGGTTACCATGGCAACCAAAATGAACATTTTTTAAACTAATTTTACACGAAATTTGTTTTTAAGGTAGTGCATTTATGATATATTTTGTAAATGTAGTCTTTAATCTTTGATTGTTACTGTTTAACTAAAATGAATGGTTTTCTACAAAGAAATTTAATTTGTATAAAAAGTTCTTTTTTTGTAATTTTGCCCCAAATTTGGTCCAAACATTGAAATTTCAAAGAAAATATAGAAAATGCTTCAATTTGGTTTGTCTATCATATAAGCATTGAATCGCGTAATTTAATCACTCTTAAACATAATAAGTATGAAATGAAGTTTCAAATTTACATACCTCACCACATGATTGAATTAACATATTCATCAATATCTTGACAAATATGCCGTTTTACAGTATCATCACAATTTGCTTTAATCATCGAACAAGAGATAGTTTCATGTTGGACTAAATTAAGTGTACTTTTAATTCACATTCGTGTAATCTATGATTATTGTATCGTAATTTTTTTTTTAAATAAGGAAAAAATCACTTAAAACATTTTCGCCACGCGGCATGATGTTGTATTTAAGCAACACATCTTGAAAACTCATTATCTCCTGCTGAACAATGGTATGTTCTATTTTTAAACAAAAAATCTGAATTTTTGTGTTTGTCACAATCGATGCCGCGCCAGCCAACTAGGAAGGGGCTATATCTTGCTAGGCGTCCCATACGGAATAAACCGTGTACTACGACATGTACGACAACACATTTTAATTGATATGAGCATGTGCACATCAGTTACGGGACGTCTAGCAAGACATTGCCTAGGAAGGGAGGGATTTGGCGGTGTTTTGACGTATCCTGATGAACGTTGCTTAAGGTATATATAGGTAATGTCGACGGTGTGCGGTGGAAATCTGATGTGGCGTGTTATGGGGGGGGGGGGGTGGGTGGTCGGAGGCGGGGGGGGGGGGGGGGATGGGGGCACTGGCGGTGAACGGATGCGCATCTCTGGCCGTAGAGGAAATAATGTTTACTAGGTATCAGGTATGGGTAATAAATTGGCTGGCGGAGGACATTACATACGCCCATCAGACTTAGAGGCAATGTTAGCGTGAAGGGGGGGGGGGGGGGGGGGGGGGGGGGGTAGGGCGATCGTACCACCGGTGCCGGACCGATGCAAGCGTCGGCTTAGAGGCAATTTCATTTTAAGTTAGGCCTATTGTTAAGCGAGAGGAGAGTTGTGAATCAGAACTTGAATTTTAAAAAAAAAATCACACGGTTTTTGTGCAAGTTGATCATACCAAAACACTGACAGAACACCCCCTACGAAAATAAACGAAAATTCAAAATTTTATTTTCAATTTTTTTTCTTTTTTTCTTCAATTTATTTCACTTTAAATTGTTCTATTCTCTTAACCAAACCAACTTTTTTTTTTAAGCGTTCCGTTGTTATCAGACGGATTTCTTCGGAACGGACTTAAAAAATAAAAAATAAAAAAGTTTCGCGTAGACTTACACTTTTGTATTAGGCCCATATTCAACATGACGCGTCTTCATCAGTGAATTTAGATGCCCGTGCTGACCAGCAAAATCAATGTAAAGTCAGAGCATTGAATTACGCGAAACATTTAACGCAATCAGCGCACGCGACTTAACTGCGATGAGCTTGTAATTAAAAATAATGGTGAAACACCAGTAGGCCTACTCGCTATTAAATTCTGCCTGCAACTGAATATCACACCTACCCCCACCCCAACACCACCCCACCCAACCCACCCACCCACCCAACCACCCAACCACCCACCCACCCACCCACCCAACCACCCCCACCCCACCACCACCACCAGACCCCCACCCAACTCGACATTTAACTCAATCAACGCCCGCGAATAATGGTCAAATATCAGTAGTCCTACTCGCTATTAAATTCTGCTTGCCACTGACTATCCCCGGGGACTATCCCACCGACCCCTCCCCCTCCCCCAAACATCAACCAACCCAACCACTACCAAACCCCCACCATCCAACCCCTACACAACCCCCACCAAACCAACCCGACATGTCTTTACAGTCTCTCTGTGCCAATTACGATTGCTTGCACTAGAGTTTTCGTCTTTTTTGAACTGTTTTACACTTAGAAGTAATCCAAAATGACATAGTGGAAACAAAGTTGGACTCTGTCGAGTGCAGGATCAAAATATTCACTGTTTTAAGGTTTTGGTGTGCTAATCGTTAATACTGCCCTTTGATAATAGTTAATACTTTGGTGTGCTAATCGTTAATACAGCCCAGTGATAATAGTTAATACTTCCATCTGATAATAGTTAATACTTTCAGGGAAAATTCAGGGTAAACTATCTAATAACAAGAGATAGTTTCATGTTGGACTAAATTAAGTGTACTTTTAATTCACATTCGTGTAATCTATGATTATTGTATCGTAATTTTTTTTTTAAATAAGGAAAAAATCACTTAAAACATTTTCGCCACGCGGCATGATGTTGTATAAGCAACACATCTTGAAAACTCATTATCTCCTGCTGAACAATGGTATGTTCTATTTTTAAACAAAAATCTGCATTTTTGTGTTTGTCAATTAGAAAGACCTTCACAATCGATGCCGCGCCAGCCAACTAGGAAGGGGCTATATCTTGCTAGGCGTCCCATACGGAATAAACCGTGTACTACGACATGTACGACAACACATTTTAATTGATATGAGCATGTGCACATCAGTTACGGGACGTCTAGCAAGACATTGCCTAGGAAGGGAGGGATTTGGCGGTGTTTTGACGTATCCTGATGAACGTTGCTTAAGGTATATATAGGTAATGTCGACGGTGTGCGGTGGAAATCTGATGTGGCGTGTTATAGGGGGGGGTGGTCGGAGGCGGGGGGGGGGGGGATGGGGGCACTGGCGGTGAACGGATGCGCATCTCTGGCCGTAGAGGAAATAATGTTTACTAGGTATCAGGTATGGGTAATAAATTGGCTGGCGGAGGACATTACATACGCACATCAGACTTAGAGGCAATGTTAGCGTGAAGGGGGGGGGGGGGGGGGGGTAGGGCGATCGTCACCGGTGCCGGACCGATGCAAGCGTCGGCTTAGAGGCAATTTCATTTTAAGTTAGGCCTATTGTTAAGCGAGAGGAGAGTTGTGAATCAGAACTTGAATTTTAAAAAAAAAATCACACGGTTTTTGTGCAAGTTGATCATACCAAAACACTGACAGAACACCCCCTACGAAAATAAACGAAAATTCAAAATTTTATTTTCAATTTTTTTTCTTTTTTTCTTCAATTTATTTCACTTTAAATTGTTCTACTCTCTTAACCAAACCAACTTTTTTTTTTAAGCGTTCCGTTGTTATCAGACGGATTTCTTCGGAACGGACTTAAAAAAAAAAAATTAAAAAAAGTTTCGCGTAGACTTACACTTTTGTATTAGGCCCATATTCAACATGACGCGTCTTCATCAGTGAATTTAGATGCCCGTGCTGACCAGCAAAATCAATGTAAAGTCAGAGCATTGAATTACGCGAAATATTTAACGCAATCAGCGCCCGCGACTTAACTGCGATGAGCTTGTAATTAAAAATAATGGTGAAACACCAGTAGGCCTACTCGCTATTAAATTCTGCCTGCAACTGAATATCACACCTACCCCCACCCCAACACCACCCCACCCAACCCACCCACCCACCCAACCACCCAACCACCCACCCACCCACCCACCCAGCCACCCCCACCCCACCACCACCACCAGACCCCCACCCAACTCGACATTTAACTCAATCAACGCCCGCGAATAATGGTCAAATATCAGTAGTCCTACTCGCTATTAAATTCTGCTTGCCACTGACTATCCCCGGGGACTATCCCACCGACCCCTCCCCCTCCCCCAAACATCAACCAACCCAACCACTACCAAACCCCCACCATCCAACCCCTACACAACCCCCACCAAACCAACCCGACATGTCTTTACAGTCTCTCTGTGCCAATTACGATTGCTTGCACTAGAGTTTTCGTCTTTTTTGAACTGTTTTACAATTAGAAGTAATCCAAAATGACATAGTGGAAACAAAGTTGGACTCTGTCGAGTGCAGGATCAAAATATTCACTGTTATCGATACATGCATGTTCAAATCACCTTATGAGTCTCGATTTTACCATGAAAAACCAGTACAAATAAATATCCAATGAAAATTCCACCTGTCAAAGTTACCATGGCTTAAATGTTTGTATGTTAAATTGTCAATTGAACCAGTGAAATATTACCCCATACACAATCTATGACATCCCTATCCAGAATAATGTTTTCCCAACTAAAAGAGTGATATAAATCGTACAGGAGGTATGTTCTCAGTGGTGTGTGCATGAGAGAGGCCCTTGGTTACTCTTCACAGCAGTGTTCTAGATCATAAACCATATACCAGAAAGGTGAGGGTAGACAATTGGTACCCTGGATAGTTTGTCCGCTATGAGGGCATGTTCAAAATGGCTGCTAAAATCCAACTTATTAGCTTTATTTCGGAGGCTTCAAAAGGCTCTTTTAAGACAGAGTTCAAAATGTTTCGATTCATTAATGGTTGGTGACGGCTTCGAAACGCCCCTTAAATTGTTAAAAATATCCAAGATGGCCGCCAATTGTTGAAAATGGCCACCAAATGACCAAAATCCAACGTTTAACACTGTTTCCTGATATATTAAGGCTATTTACATGACTAGAAAACTCATGTTAGGTTATTTAAAAGATCATGAAGATGCTACGACTAAAAAGATGTATTCAGCTGATTTAACAAAATCGAAAATGGAAGCCATATTTCACAATAGACATTAAATCAACTGCCAAAAGCCACTGTTATTGATATATTTGTCAAAATAGGATCTAAATGTGTTGACAATGAAAACGATCATACTCGACTACGCTTCCGTCATTAGGCAACGATTATGGCGCCTGGTCAGATGATGACGGGATATTAAATTAACTTTGAACATGAACACATTGAAGAGGGCCGTCAAATTGAATTTGAATAAGGGTACATTATTTATATATCAATGTCAATAGGATCAATAGTAAATCTCCATGTAATTATACATCCAAAGACCAATGAATTGTTGATATAGGGGAAAGTATTACAGTGATGGAGAATGAATGGGCACTTCTTCATTGTCATTTATTACCTTGATTGATGGTCATTTCAATCACTATTGATGGCCATGCTAAATAAGAAAAACACTCCCAATTTATGAAATGTTTTCATCTTTATTATGATTTTTCACTTTCGTACAGTGTTTGTAATACATGGACATTAATTGGTGATTGATGACATTTAAAGGACTTCGTAAATTTAATTGGATACACATTTAAGCAATTCGATGGCCCTCTATGTTTTAATGTTTAAAGCTAATCATTATCATCTGATATCAAGCGCTACATACTCATTGTCTAATGATGGAAATGTAGCCAGGTATCGTCGTTTTCATTGTCAAGTCATTACACTTGAACCTTCAATGCCATGCTGGTGGCTATTCTAACCATTGGTGAGCCATCTACAAAAGCTCATTGTTCACTATAGAGCCCTAAATAATGTATACGAGAGGTAAAATTTAGTCCTAGTCCTAGTCCTTCGTTTAGTCCTAGCATTTTTTAAATTATACAAAATGTTCATACCATTTGAAAAGCCTTTATATATTAGGAAACAGTATTGAGCGTTAAATGTTGGTCATTTGGGGGCCATTTTTAACAATAGGTAGCCATCTTGAATATTTGAAACATTTTATGGTGCGTTTTGAAGCCGCATATACAAACCAACCACCATTAATGATTCCAATAATATTAAACTCTGTCTCGATCAACAGTACTCGATCAATAGTAAGCCTTTTAAAGCCTCATCAGTAAATTGGATTTTGGCGGCCATTTTGAAAACGCCCTACTAGCCAGGGTACGAATTGCCGGCCCTCACTTCTCTGGTATGGTTTATGGTCTATGTATATTATTGCTGTGAAGAGTAACCGAGGGCCTCTCTCATGCACACAGACAACGAACTTACTTATAAACGATATCTATTTATATTAACACCACTCTTTTTAAGAAATTGGGACAACATTTGGGATGTCTCTAGCTTGAAAGAGTGTGTCCTTGTATGTACACATGGGTAATAATTTTGGATAATGATTGAGATTTAAAACATAAAACAAGTACTTTATATGTCACAACTATTCAAATTTATTTTTGACAATCTCTTAGACGCGTAAGTTAACAAGGAAATTAACAATTGGCTGATTTAGGTTAAGAGTTATTATATATTTAAACATCATACATATGTTATTCTTTGAAGTTTTGAATTCTAATTAATTTGGTATAAATTCAATATCAAGATTTTATCTTTTCTACAAAATTTAGAGATAAATGTGTCATTAAACGTGAACAGTACTAATGCAACAAATATCATCCTTATTTTTTGAATATTAGCATAAATTATCTGGCATACTTTCAGACTTGTTTAAAACATAATGAACAATGATAGTATCAGTATAACTAGCAATATCAACATTTCTTGGTTATCACATCAAATCCAGATAAGGTTGACGAAGTACATGTCCAAGCGTATCTAAGCAAAATACGACCACAAAAATCACCACAACATGATGAATTGGGACATGAAATGAAAATGAATGAATGAATGAATGAATGAAATATAAAGAGACGAAATTAAACCACAACTGAGAATATCTGGAGATCATCACCAAGATAGTAGATGAAAGCTCTCTTGTCGACGTAGTTTATCTGGACCTGGCTAAGCCTTTGATACAGTACCACATAGGAGACTCCTCGCCAAGATTAAGACGCATGGTATTGACGGTAAGATATTACTCTGGATCCAAGCCTGGTTAACTGATAGAAAACAGAAGGTTGTCACACAAGGAGCAGAGTCTGGATGGAAACAAGTGACCAGTTCGGTGGTTCAGGGATCAGCTCCGGGGGCCTCTTTGCTTCCCAATACATGAGCGACCTGGATTACGGTGTAAGCAAACCCTCCACAGTTAGCAAGGTTGCACATGATACCAAAGTAGTCCACCCAGTTAGGCACAGACACAGACGTTGAGGACATGCAACATGACATTGACCACCTCTAAAACTGGACGAAATGAGGTACAACTAACGCTGATAAATGTGGTGTAAAGTACTTAACGACCACAACACTCACCACACTTATCTTTGGCGGAACACGGAGCTGAAAGAGACAACTGAAGAGAATGACCTCGGAATCCTCATAGAAAAGTAACTCAAAGTGTCCTCACAATGCGCAGCAGCAGCTAATAAGGTAACAGAATATTGGGTATGATAACATGGAACTCTCATGCATACAAAAGCAAATCAGTAGTATTGAATTAAGTTCTACAAGTTCCTGGTGAAAGCCTACCTAGACTAAGTTTGGAACCCACACATAGAGAAGGACAAGTCATCATTTGAAAAAGTCCAAAGACAAGCAACCAAGCTAATTCCTAGCAGGGGCGGACCCAGGATTTCTCGATAGGGGGGGGGGGGGGTCAGTGAACATACCAAGTGGGTACGCATCCGCGTCAAAAAAAAAACGCCGAAAAGGGTCCAGATTTCACCACACGACGTCGTCGACGTCTTTCTGAAAAAGGGGTACTTTTTAGGGGGAATCGCATTTTAGGGTATCCATTACAGCATTGAGGTATCGACGTTTAGGAGTACTAATTGTTGTATATGTGATTATTCAATAAACATGCAAAATGTTGGAAAAAATCTTCAATATTTCCCTACTTTAATTGTATATCCCATGCATATCTGTATGAATGTCACATGATTATGAATTAAGATTATTATGAGCATTACTATATTATGCCATTTAGGGGTGCATTAATTTTATGGTAACGCCATTTAGGGTGGGGTGTGTATGTGATACGCCATTTAGGGGTATCAAAATAGTGTTTTGGTTTACGCCATTTAGGGGGTATTTCAGAGGTGCTTGGACGCGCATGTGTACCCGCTTGGTATGTTCACTGACCCGGGGGGCCAAAGCGGGGCGGGGTCAAGGGTGCGGCAGCCCCTTGCGGGTGTCAAAGGGTCAGAGCCCCCTTGGCGATATTTGTACAAGTTTTCACACGTTTTTGCCCTGTCAAAAAGGCGTCCTGACAAAAAAAGGGGGAGGGGCGCAGGCGCCCTGTCAAAAAGGCCAGCCTCAAACACTTCTCATACGAAGAGCATCTACAGAACCACACCTGAATACACTAAATACAAGAAGAGAAAGAGCAGACCTCATATATAGAATAATGAACAAAATAGATGAAATAAATCCCTGATGCAATGTTCAAGAAGGCCAAGCACCAGCGTATAAGAAGTTACTCACAAAAATGTGCCAAATCAAGGCCCAGACTCGAAATCCGCAAGTACATGTATTTCTATATAGCCAAAGACTGGTGGATAGAAGAACTCATACACGTATCCCTTTAATTAATTGAGAATCACCATTAGAAAAACCTATGACAGGTGGAGCTTTAATTAAATGTTTATTTGTACTGGCTTTACATGTTAAGAGACTCATAAGGTGATTTGAACATGCATGTATCAAGTTTAAAGCAAATTGTGATGATACTGTATAACTGCAGATTTGTCAAGATATTGATGAATATGTTAATTCAATCATGTGGTCAGGTATGTAAATTTGAATCTTCATTTCATAATTATTATGTTGAGAGTGATTAAAATGATGCGATTCAATGCTTATATGATAGACAAACCAAATTGAAGCCTTTTCTATTTGTCTCTGGTTTTGTTTGTTTTTAATTTCAGTTTTTGGACCAAATTTAGGGTAAAATTACACAACAAATGTACTTTTTGATAAAAATTTGAATTTCTTTGTAGAAAACCATTTGTTTTAGTTAAATAGTAAAAATTCAAAGATTAAAGACTACATTTACAAAATATATCATAAATCCACAACCTTAAAAAAACAAATTTCGAGTAAAATTAGTAAAATTGGTTGCCATGGTAACCAAAATACAAATAAAAAGAAAGTGGAAAAGTTTTATGCAGAATTAGTTAATGCATGAGTAACGTTCACGAGGAAAACGGTGTTTTTGAAATATTTTATGCATACGAAAATCTATAACAAATAATCATGAAATAGTTTCATCAGGAATTCAAAAGAACATTATGAATTTTTCGTAGAAAAATTCCAGAATGGAAACTTACTATTTTTCCATACGAGTTTCAACAACTTGTCTGTTGTCTTCCTCAGTGGATTGTGTTTGATCCAGAGCTAGTGTTTCTAGTCTATTTTGATGATGATGACGTCATCAGATGCTGATGATGACGTACTCTGGATCAGAGGGTCGTAAAGATGACTGAGTTGGTAAGCCCCCTCGTCGCCGTTCATAAGGTGCTTGTGTTGGTTGTTGCCGCCTCTCCTCCTAATCCAGATAGATTCGCGAATCCATCTGGTGTTTCTGGTCTCGTCTCTGGCTATGATTTTTGACTCCTCCCATTGGATGACATGGTTCTCTTTAGCTGCGTGTTCCGCTACCGAGGATTTCAACTCTGCACTTTGAGATTCCTTTCTCGCTGCCCGAGTGTAATTGCGAGTGCTCGTTTTAGCAGTTTCAGTTTTATGTTCTTTCTTTCTCGTGCCGAACTTTCTACCTGTTTCGCCAATGTAATCATCATCATCAGCATCTGATGACGTCATCATCAAAAAACAGACTAGAAACACTAGCTCTGGATCAAACATAATTCACTGAGGAAGACAACAGACAAGTTGTTGAAACCCGTATAGAAAATAGTAAGTTTCCATTCTGGAATTTTTCTACGAAAAATTCATAATATAACAAATAATGTTTGCAAATTCTTTAAAATGCTGATAATTTATTTGTGTTTGCCATGGAAACGGGTCCAAATTCATACACGAAACGCTCATATCAACTGTTTGATATAATTTATGCTGGTTATTCTTGTTAAAGTTGCTTAAAAAATAAAGCCTTTTGAATAATGGATTATCTTCTACTAAATTAGGAGAAAATGGTTCAAATGAGCTAAAAACGGGCACAAACGGGTCTACTCTAAAGCACTAGTTTCGGCTTAATATAAAATTAAGAAGAATATGGCCACGGGGGACACTGAAAAATTATAAAGATGAATAGGAAACGAGTTGATCTTCAATATAATACCAGATTTGTATCAATGCTATTTGTATAATGGATTTGTCTAGCTGACAATTTAAGAAAAATGGATATTATTCATCTCCAGGGACATTAAATATGGGGTGAATTTGGGCTAAATTCTGGAATTAGGAGTATGTGTCTTTCATTTGGTATGGTATGAATTTTGAAAACTGATATTTTGTGATAATATACACATGTCATGTGGGCAGTTTTTAAATAAGAATCCATAATGTAACAAATGCGGTTGCTATAGGAAGGCAAAATGTATGAGAAGAAATTTGAAATTTGCCTAAAAATGGTGTAAAAATGGTGCCCCCACCCCCCAATCTGAAAAAAGGGTTTTTTTTGTAACAATGTACCTTTTTTGTACCAATGTACCTTTTGTAGGTACCAATGTACTTTTGTTTGGTAATGTACCTTTTTGTACCTTTTTGTATTGAAAACGCCCCCCCCCCCCCCCCCCCCCCCCAGTTTTCGAAAAACGCCCCATTTCTCATTGTGTAAAGCGGGTTTTTTCAGGCCATTTTGGACTAAATAAAACATGTCCTAACCTAAACAAAATCTGGGGGCAACCTTTTACGATTTTTTGGGTACCAATGTACCTTTTCCAGAAAATACCCCCCCCCCCCCCCCCCCCCCCCCCCCCCCCCCCCTCCCCTAAGAAATCCTGCTTACGGGCCTGTACTACTCTTTATGACCACAATCCAGGTCAGTTTTAGACTTGCCTCTCTCACGTCTCTGGTGGAGTCCCCTGTCGCCATATTGATGGATGAGACTTCTGATAGATTGTTAGGCAAAATATCATTTCTATGCGCTACATCATCTGATCATTTAGGCCTTCATGCATATGATCCGGTTGTTATAAACTCGATCATTAATAAACGATATAATATATAGTCACATCCTTGCGAAGTTGCCGTTCGAAAGCTAGTTCTTCAATTCAACAACCTATCATGCCTATTTCAAGACAGAAGTCGCGGGGCATCAGGTAAAAACAGCAACGATTGTATAATTCCACGTTGGCCCACGCTAGCCAACATTCCACGATCAACACAACGTTGTTGGGCGTAATTCAAGTTCAACAGGTTGGACAGACTTCGCTGTAAATACCCAGATATAAATATATCCAGCTTTGACTAAAATCATACGATTACGTTCGCCGGTTAAATGCATTGTGCCAATGTGGGTACAAATGTCACTTTTATTGATGGGAGGCTTTAGGATCCCTAAATTCATGATGGCAGAATAGCACGTTTCCTCTGCTGGTTAATTACAACACCTACAATCACGACAATCCACGTTATCCACTGTCTTTGTCATCATTTACGCCCATGATTATTTTGTTGGCATATGGTTATGGTGTGTGGCGAATCAACTACCCTATATGGCAAAATGAAGTATTCCACTGAACACGTCACCGCCAATGACGTATTTTGGGATTCCCATATAGTTTACCTCTGCCGCAATCCATTACTCACCATGCTCACGCAATAACTTAATAACCGTGCCATTGCAACATACCTTAATCATGTTAATATGAAAAGACTATTCATACAACGATTTCATGCAATAGTACTTTGTTCTTAAAGGGCATTAAGAGATATGGTGGAGGCAGCCCCCTCAATTACAAAAATATGTATATTTTTACAATTGTATTACATGTATGAACTTACACCTATAAGGATTAAGAAAAATCAGACCTCTTTGTACAACAAAACGTCGATTCAAAAATGCTGATCTCCGGCAGATCAGCATTTATTTTTACATGGTTAAGGGTGGTATTCCAACCTATTTAAAACACTGTTTTAATCAAGTTTGCTGGGTTTTTTGTTGTTGTAGAAACAACAATAATGGCAATTTTAATGTTCATCTTGAATTCTGAAGTAAATTAAGTAAAATTAAAAAAATTCAACATATGCATGACATTGTGTCCCTTTAAGTTCAAAGTCAATAACGACTGGTTTGTATTCACATAGCACAATAGGTCGTCGCTATCGGAATCATTGTACGCGACACACGCACGACGATTTCTGTTTGAACATTGGAAACCATAG